>CANUEP010101803.1:0-23611 GCA_947857235.1 Jatropha podagrica
CCCCCCCCCCCCCCCCCCCCCCCCCCCCCCCCCCCCCCCCCCCCCCCCCCCCCCCCCCCCCATTACCACTGCTTACGACTCACTGTCAACATTCTCAACATGTCCATGCTCTCAACCCAAGTGATTCACATTGTCCCAACTCCCACACAACAATCACATATCATTATGCATGAAGCAATTATTCACAGCATCTATCAATGCACATTCAATAATCTACATACTGTGTATGCAAGAATTTAGAAATAATAGGCATAAGGCATAGGATAAATTATGCAATCATGAATTTAGTAAAGCATTATACATTATTACTCACCTGGAAGCAACAATTTGATTTCCATTGACCAACAAAACTTTGACAATAGTTCTTGAAATTCCTCAACCTATTACCAAATTCATACTGCATTTTCAGTCCTTTATTAATATATAAACTCTTAACATTCTTATTTTAGTTTATATATTCTATATTCACCAAGTGTCATAATTCTATATTTTAGATTACTTAATTATATCATTTATTATCTTAGAAGTCTATATTTTCTTAATAACTTTTATTTATCATTTGTCTTTTTATTTATTTACCTTAATAACAAAGACGAATATTAAATTTAATTGAATCCATTTATTAAATTACTTAGCTAAACTAAATTTTCTTTTAAAAATCACATCTTACTTTTCACCAATTTTGCAATTTATCTTTTTAATTCCAGCCCCTCTTTGCAACTTCTCTTACCCCTCTTTCCTTGTGCTACGCTTGCCGCACCACAGCTCCTACAATCTTCTCCTCCGAGCGATGACAACAAGCTTAGCAGGCCAGCCACATCAAGTTATCGATCTAGCGAGCCACCAATCGTGCCACCAGCATCACCAGTCGTGCTCTCCTCTGTGCAACTCGTTCCACCAGGCCTAACTGGCGATCCAGCCTCTACGTAGCACCTTAATCCCGATCTACATGATCTCAATAGCAATCCAAATTCGATTGTCTCTGATCTATAATTTTTAGGACTATATTTTGTGATTGAAGGCATTGAAAGTTATTGCCAGAATTTCTAATTGATTTTTAGTATTTGTGATTGATTAATATTATTTGATTATGGTCGTGGATTTAGATGATTTATTTTGGTTGTATAGTTGATTAATTTAAATTGGATTATAGATTGAAAATAAAATTTATGGCAGAGTTTTTTTAATAGAATTAAGAGATTTTATTAGTTGAATTATTGAGATTGAAAATTAATTTTGTTAAGGTGGTAAATATTAGCTTAGGTAGAAAGAATTTAATTAATAAAAATAGTTTAGGTTATTAATTGGATTTAATTGAGGAATTTGATGCTAATTATTATAAGGTAAGCATAAAATGTACTTTAGGGATTGATTAATATTACGTAATGAATTTAATAGTGAAATTGTTAGTATATTTGATTTGAATTAATTGGATTTAATTGAGGAATTTGAAGCTAATTATTATAAGGTAAATATAAAATGTATTTTAGGGATTGATTAATATTACATAATGAATTTAATGGTGAAATTGTTAGTATATTTGATTTGAATTAAAACATTAAAGTTGAATATTAAATAAGAAGAAAATATATTATTAAGGAATTATTGTTGGTTAATTTATAAATAGAAATATGAATTTATTTTTAAGGTTATTAGAATTAATGAATTAAGTGATTCAATATGGAGACGTATTTTGTAGTTATTAAGGATCAATTAAAGTAAATAAATTAAATAATTGTTGAATGTTTGGAGACTATAAATAAACTAAGTAAGAAAAAAATTATTAGTGAAAGGATTATATTTATCTAAAATGAGAATATTATTGGTTGTATTATAATGGTGGTAAATCCATATTATTTTAAAGTTTGTAATAGGAAATCAAAATAATTGATATTTAGCAAGTAGGTAGTGCAGAGTTTAGATTAGTCTTAGTAGAGAGGATATGATGTAATTTATTGGATTAATTCTCTATTTATTTTTTCACATTGATTAGTTATCTGATAAGTTATTTTCCATATTCTTAAATTCTTAGATCATTTGAGCCCATCCACTGCTCCTCCAAACCAGAATCAGAACTATGATTTCAACATCCTAATATCACTATGAGTAATAATAAATGGTGCATGATATGCATTTTCATATCATCATAATTTTATCGTCATAATTTTATTGGATATCATTATTTATATATTTATATATTGTTAACAAATTATATTATATTATTATTTAAATTATCATATAATTATGAATGCATATTAATTATTGATTTGATGATTTGCAATTGAATGAATTATTTGATTAAATGTGTTGTGATACAATTGTCTTGGTTGTGTGAAATTAGAATGAAGTGAGTCACCGTGGGTTTGTGAGAGTGGCCTTTGATACCGTTGGCAATGTATGGGGAGATCGGCGCTCTCGTGTGCATCTGATGGAATGTGAATATGATATGAATAACCACAGGGTAGCCTCCTGATAGTATGGAAAGAAAATAGGGTATTGAAAAATAATGAGAGGGCTGATCAAGCGAGAATTAGACTGGTCGACCATGTATGGGGGATCGACTTCCTTATGCACACGTATGAGAGAATGAACCATGTGGGAGGACGGCTCATCAGGGGTTTCAGTGACGCCATAGACTAATTTCCACATGATTGATTAATTGAAGACGAAATAATTGTAGATGATGATATTGTGAGATATGCATGACTGACAATATGATCAATTCAGTTACTAGAGATGCATTTTGCGTGATTGTCTGGTTATGCATTATTTATTGTTATTCACTAAGTTGTGTAACTCACCCCCTCCTCTTATCCAACATTTCAGGAAGTACGTGGGAGATTCTCTCAAGGACAATTAAAGCTTTGTAATCTTCTCCACAGGGTTTCAAAGTATATTTTGAATTTACGTAGTTAATTAGTTGATGTACTTGTACTTTAAGAAGTTTCTCTGTTTCTAGATATATTGAACTCTGTAGTAGTAGGATGTATATTTTAATCGCGTAATGTTATGAGTGAGCTATTTTATGAAATCATGGTTGTCCTAGTTATTTATTTGGATGTATGTGTGGCCAGTAACCATAATATGATTGAGATTTATCGGACCGTATATGATTAATTGAGATATTTATTATGGGGGCGAAGTTATGTGGGTACTGGACCCATACATGTAACATCAATATAGGCTCACTATTGTCAGAGAATAGGTAGACTCATGTGGAACTTATAATTAAGGCTTATTATAGGCCTTGGGGGCCTTATGCTTACCTATGCCCTAATGCTGATCCGACCCACAGTTTTGCATCGTGATAATTTTTAAATGAAAAGTCATTAAAATTAAATTTAAGGGTTATTTCACGTTGCTTTTTCGACGAAAGAACCATATGGCCCGGCATAATTAAACTTTAGGAACGTCACAATAATTTTACTAAAATACATGGACAAAAGTTGTTAATTCAATCAATACTCAAGATGAAACAATAATTTTTCCTTTTAAAAAAATAAGGATAAAGTTGTTTTTTTTAACTAAATATTGGCACTATCATTATAATTTTCTCTATAATTTTTAAAAGGAAAAATTATAATCATACCCTTATGTTTTGTCGAAATTAACTACTTTACTCTTTTATTTTTTAAAATAGAGTACCATACCATCATGTTTTAGGTCTGTTACACCCAGGACCTTTTTCGTCTATTTTTTGCACCAAACCTAACGATCTTAAAAGAGGGGATTTCTTTTACCATAATACCTCTTCTTCTTACTCTCTTTCTCTTCCAGAAAATATGTCCAAAATTTTCTCTCTCTAATTTATCTCTCTAAAAGAAGAAAAAGAGGAAGAAGAAGAAGAAGAAGATTGTATCTAAAGTGAATAATATCAAAAAATAAAAGAAAAGGTAAAAAGAAAATAAATATTCTATAAATATGTTTCCTCCCCTACTTCTGAAGCTCTGCTAGCCAAAATGATGAACCAGAATTGCATCGGTCTAATTTAATTAATAGCCACAAGTAAGGCAGAGAACTTTAGCTAACTCCCAATTGTTTTGTGCAAGATCCTCATATGATGCTTTGCTTTCTTTTTAAAAAACTAATTTATACTTTATTATGTTTTTGTTAGATTATATTTTTCCTTACAAATTTTAGTTTTATAAAAACTTGATGAAGTTTGAGTTCAAAAATTCTCTCGTTTGAAAATTTCTTGATATCAATTTTAATTGGTGATAAAAAAAAGGAAAATAGATGTAACAATTGAGTTTCTCATGAGATTCTAATCATTTTAGTGCTTAGGTTGAAAGATTTTGAGATAATTCAGTTTTTTGGCTATTGTGAGCAGAGACATCAGCACCATTCCAGCAAGACACAAAATTGGTTTGAGAAGAAAAATGATTTTATTTTTTAGTTAGGGTTATTGAAGTAATTTTATAGAAATTTAACATCTAAATGTGCATAAAATGGATAGAAGGAAAACAATGTTTAACGATCGAAAATACGGGAGCATGAAAGTATATTTTCAAAAATACAAAGGTAGAGTAGTTTATTTTGATAAAATATAAGGGTAGGACTATAATTTTTCCATTTTAAAAGACCAATTGATATATGTAATTAAATATCAGGAGTCAAAGAGTAATTTACCACAATTTTAAGGGTGAAAATAGCCAAATAGAATTTCTGTAGGCTGTTGGGCGGATATAAAAATTTCGGTCCAAGGTTTTGTCAGTGGCCGAGTCTTGTTGATGGAAGCTCTGGGCGGTGGCGATGGCGGGTTTTTTTGGGGGTGGAAAAGGGAAATGAGAAAACGTAAGCCATATAGTTGTAAAAATAATGCGTCGAAATCCTCTGATGGGGTGGCAGGAGGCCTTCACCAGTTCCCTTTAAAGCAAGCTGTGACGGCGGGTTCTCTCGCACTTGCTGGAGATACAATCGCCCAAGTTAGAGACCGCTGGCTAAACAGTAAAGCCTCCATGCAAAACTCTGTTCTCCCTTCTAATGATTATAGCGACGACAAGGTTAGTGTTGGTTTTTCTTTTTGATTATAATAATTTATTTAGCAGTAGAGGAACAAATAGAATGCTATATGGTTTTCTTACGCTTTTATTCCTGTTTTTATTAGCTGAACTTATTACTTTTTTATTGAAAGAGAAAGCACAAATCATATTCGATTTCTGTAGGTTTTATAAATCAATTTGGTTTTCTTTTTATTCTGTTATGGTATCAAATGCTTTATTCTTTCCTGCTGATGAACTTTTGGTGCGGATATGTTTTTTACCTTTGATTTCTTAATTCAAAATTCTGCAATATTTATGGCCGTGTGAAATGAAAATTTTTTTTATTCTTTTATGTTATAAAAAAATGTTCTATTTATTCATTCGATGTTTTTGTGTCTTGTAATGTAGGGGCCAACAGTTCAAGCCTCCACACCTTTCCCTTTAAAAAATCTAACCAAAAAACTGAAAACTGTTGCGGTCATTTCTCATAATTTCTTATTGGCCATGCGGCAGTTTCAATTTATTGCCTGTGAAAATAACACACAGTATGTATTAGTTAAAGATAAAATAGTGGCGTATAAAGTTATAAGCTGAAATTGCAATTGCCAATCGATTTTTTAAATAGATGATGGTAACTGAGAAAAATATGCCTTTCCCTTCCACATGAGGCCTCCAATTCTAGTATTGCAAGTGGGGACATGGTGCATTACTCTTTATGTAATAGTGGAGGCTATAGTTAGTTTTGTATTGTTCATGCAATTGCTGTTCATCACACATTATTGATTTGTGCTCATCGTTAGAATTGATGCATTCAGGAAGTCCTGTAAGTTCTCCTTTCCCTATGTTTTTGCATTACCTAAGTAGTGCTTTCAGCTGTTTAATTTTTTATTTGAACCCACTTCTGTTGCTTAGGATCTTATGAGGGCCATCCTTTTGGACCATGATTGGCTTCGTGCCCTGCGGATGACTTCTTATGGGTTTCTTTTTTATGGCCCTGGTTCTTATGCATGGTATCAATATCTTGATTCTTGTTTGCCTAAGCAGTCAGCAAAGAATCTGATGCTGAAGGTACTATCTATTCTTGATTTTTCACATTTAATTTTGATGGCTTCAGTAACTTGACTTGTTAAAGGAGTAGATTTGTTGAGAATTGCAAATTGGCTTTTACTTTTTAGTTAATCAGCATTTTGGAGGGAAATTTCTATTTTGTTTTTGTCACAAAGCTTGTTGTGACAAGAAGTCTATTAGTGGGATTAGGTGAAAATAAAAGGCAAGTTAAGGCTTAGGCATGGGGCTGACAGAAAGCCATTCGTCCTTAGATGATGTAAAATCTCTTGTATAAAGTGTTAAAGAGATCAATGAAGCGTGTATTGTTGAAGTTTCAACTCAAGAACCTGTTTTTATGTTTGTTGGATTTGTGTGATCCTTGTTCTACCATTTTTTTAACATGGTATTGGAGAGGTTTGTGGCTGAGAGAAAACAAGTAAGAAACTGACGCAGGGGAAGAATTTATGGCAAATTAACTCTCATTAATTAGGGCTAGAATAGGATGATTTTGGTTGGAGGAAATAACATATTGGTTTCAAATAAACCCTTAGAATTAAAATTCTGAATTCATATATATAAAAAAAAAAAAAAATCCCTAAAACTAATTGCTGCTCTCCTACTTATATTAGTTAGGACGCATCCTAATTCTATATTAAAAAATATTTCTAATTAGTCTAGAGTCCTAGACCGAATAGTATTCCTATTTAGCTAAATCCTAAGGAAAACTGAAAATTATTCATAATAAATTAAGATTCTTTAATTTAATTAAGAATTCCAAATAAAGAAGGAAACTAAAAGAACTTCTGAACTAATCTTGGATTCTCCTGCATCATTCTCCTTGGGGTTTGAAAAGAACTTGGCTCCGACGAGAAAAGTTTAGAATAGGATCTATTTGTTTAAACTTCTCCTTAGAATACCACATACTTAATGCTTTTGCAAGAGCAACCAACATCACAAGCCATTCAAATAATCCATCATTTTTCCAAGCAGGCGAAGTTGGTTCAACACAAAGATTTTTACTTATTTGCAGTAGCCTTGTTGCTTGAACTTGTACTTCAACTTCATGGGGTACTTGCATCAAATAATTTGTTTTTGGTGATTTAATACTATCAATATCCACAAGCAAATATTTTTCTAAATAACAAAGATCTTCCTTTGTTTTTTCGCCTTTGAAGTTCTAATCTTCTTGTTCTTCTATTTTGGGGGTAGTAAGAACATGTTGAATAACAATACTTTCTCCTAGGATAAGTCCTATGTCAATTTCTTGTTCTTCTTCATCTTAATACTCATCATAGATTGGTTCCATAAGATCCTTGTCGTTGCCTTCACTGTTTTGATCATCAGAACATGAAACTTCTTTCTCCTTTTTACTCTCCTTAGGGTCATCAACATCTATCAATGTTGTTATTTCCCAATCTAAATAATTTGCTGCAAGTAACTCTCCATGAAGATCAGCTACTTCAATCTTCATCTCTTCACCATTCAAATCAAGGGTGTGTAACGACAACTATTCCAATCCGCTTTGTGCTGCTCGATTTGCGGGTCCAACTTCATAAAAAGGGTTATGTCCTTGACTTCATCAATCTCAAGATCCTCTTGAACCTTGACTTGTTTGTGGTTGCCTTCTGAAATCTCCATTCGGGCTAACGTTGCAAGCTTGTACAGTTCAAGTCAAATCTTCAATCATTTGCCATATCTAAGCCATCTCTGTTTGTTAGGTTTAATTACCTCTACTTCAATCCCTCCCTCTACCAAACATGGTTTAGAACAAAACAGGAAAAAAAAAATCCTGAAGCAGTTTAGGATTTTTTTTTGTGCTCTGATACCACTTGACGCATGGGGAGAATTTATGGCAAATTAACTCTCAACAGTTAGGGTTAGAATAGGATGATTTTGGTTGGAACAAATAACATATTGGTTTCAAAGAAACCCTTAGAATTAAAATTCTGAATTCATAGATTAAAAAAAAAAATCCCTAAAACTAATTGCTGCTGTCCTTTTATGCTAGTTAGGACAAATCCTAATTCTCTACTGAACAATATTCCTAATTAGTTTAGAGTCCTAGACTGAATAGTATTCCTATTTAGCTAAATCCTAAGGAAAACTGAAAATTATTCCTAATTAATTAACATTCTTTAATTTAGTTAAGAATTCTAAATAAAGAAGGAAACTAAAAGAAAACTTCTAAACTAATCTTGGATGCTCCTGCATCAGAAACTTTCCTCAAAGACCTAATGACGCAGGATACCACTTGATGTAAGGGGAAGAATATAGAGCAATTAATTCTCAACCATTAGGCTAGAATAGGATGATTTTGGTTAAACAAAATAAAATAATCGGTGTCAAACAAAACCCTTAGAACTAACATTTTGAATTCATAGAGAAAAACAATAAAGTAAGCTAAGTGTCAATGTCCTATTTATATTAGTTATCTTAAAATCCTAATTCTATACTGAAAAGTATTCCTATTTAGCTAATCCTTTATAATCCTAAATAACGAATAAAAAATAAAAGTGATTCCTAATTAAAAAATGGATGAAGGCATACGATAAATAAAAAAAAAGAAAAGAAGCAGTGGAGACAGCATAACCCAAAAAGGTTTAGGGACTCTCATTTGAAAAAGAAGTGCTCGAGCTACCTCAAGGAGGTAACAGTTTTTTCTTTCAGCAACCCCATTTTGAGAAGGTATATCAACATATGAGGATTGATGCAAAATGCCATTTTGTGTCATATAATTTTGAAACATTTCTGAAAAGTATTCTTTAGCATTGTCACTGCGTAATGTTTGTATGGAAACAAGAAATTGCGTTCTTATTTCAGCACAAAAGATGGAAAATAATTCAGATAGATTTTTTTGTTAAATATAATCAACTAACTCGAGAATAATCATAGACAAAAGTAACAAAATATTGAACACCAGATTTGTAGGTAATAGAACAAAGACCCCAAACATTAGCATGAACTAATTCAAAAGGGGACATAGACTGTTTATTGTCTGTTTATTGACTTGAGATAGAGAAATGTATGATGTTTAGCAAATTGACATAACTCACAATCTAAAGAAACTAAAGACTTGAATTGTGGAAATAACATCTTCAAAATGGATATGGAAGGATGGCCTAATCAACAATGCACCTTAACTGGAGATTGAGTACCAGCACAAGCAAGAGACAACGATACTTGTTCTTCAAGCGGATAGAGACCATTAGACTTACGTCCTCTACCAATAATTCGCTTTGCCATAAGATCATGAAATACACGATAGTTAGGATAAAATTTGCTGCAACAATTTAATACTCGGTAATTTTGCTAATAGAGAGTAAATTGAAGGAAAATTTAGGTACACATAAAACAAAGGATAAGGGAAGAGATGAAGTAGAAGGAGCAAATCCAGTATCTGTAATAGAAGAACGAGACCCATAAGCTAAAGTTACAGTGGAAGATGTGGAATTAAACTCAAAAGAAGACAAAAGACTAGGATAATCTGTCATATGATCTTTGCAGGCAAAATCAATGACCCATTTTGATGAGGAAGCTACAAGACATGAAGTAGGTTTACTTTAATCAGCAATGAAAGCAAGCAAAATCAGCCTGCGAAAAGGAATTAATGGCCCTTGTCCTAGCAGTACAACATTGGCGTCCATATTGAACAGGAGGTTGTTTTGTCATCCGTGCAGCTTGAAACACCTCATCCACCAAAAGATTGTCACCCCAGCTCAACAAAATTGGGTTGCAAAGCTTTTGGAATACATATTTGACATAGTATACAAACCTGAACGCACCAATGGCGCATTGGATGCTTTCTCCCGACAAATGGAGGACAAAGAAATATGTGCTATAAGTGCACCAATCTGGTCTTATTTAACATCCATTAATGAGGAAGTACAACGGGATGCTACCTTCAAACCAATTATTCAAGCTCTACGTCAAGATGGTACGTCTCGACCACCCTTTACACTAGTTCAAGATCAACTCTATTAATGGGGACGACTGGTTGTTCCATCATCTTCTGCATGGATGGAAAAATTGATATGTGAGTTCCACGCCACGCCTAGTGGTGAACATTCAGGCGCCTATAGAACTTATTGCCGCTTGGCCGCAAATCTCTATTGGTGTGGCATGATGAAATCTGTTTGTCAGTGTGTGGCTGCTTGCCTCGTTTGTCAAAAAGTAAAGTATGAGGCCACTCATCCTTCTGGATTACTACAGCCGCTTGCAATTCCTACTGCCATTTAGGAGGATGTTTCTATGGATATTATCACTACACTTCCTAAATCTATGGGTTTAGATTGTATCATGGTGGTGGTTGATCGTTTATCTAAATAAGGGCACTTTGTCACTTTAAAGCATTTTTACACGGCTTGTTCAATGGCTGATCTTTTTGCTCGGGAAATCATTCCCTTACATGGTGCTCCCAAATCTATTGTCAGCGATCATGATCCAGTGTTCATGAGCAATTTCTGGCAAGAAACCTTCAAACTTCAAGGAATACAATTGAAGATGATCGCTGCTTACCACCTGAGACTGATGGCCAAATTGAGGTCCTCAACCGCAGTCTAGAGACTTATCTCTATTGTTTTGCATCTGAACAACCTTGAACATGGGCCCGATGGTTATCTTGGGCCGAATATTGGTATAACACTTATTTTCGTGCCTCTGCAAAATGTACTCCTTTTGAGATTGTCTACTGGCGACCACCACCTCAGCTACAACATTTCTTACCCGGTGAAAATCAAGTTCAAGCGGTATCTCACACTCTATTAGAGCGAGATGAAATACTCCGGCAACTACGCTATAACCTACATCGTGCCCAACAAAAGATGGTTCAGTACACCAATGACCATTAGAGATAAAGTTTTTCTCAAGTTGCGATCCTACAGGCGCAGTTTCTCAATGAGTCCATCCCTCCCATTATTATCGTCCATTCCAAGTCCTCAGAAGGGTGGGCGCAGTGGCATATAAATTGCAGTGTCCAGTTTGGTGTTGAGTTCACAATTTCTTCCACGTTTCACAATCGAAAAAGGTCGTTGGCAACCGTCCTGTGGAGGCCAATATCCCCACAGTATTGGAGGTTTCAGAAGACCTTCCTTTTGAGCCAGAATCAGTACTGGATTATCGTTCCATTACACGGGGCCAGAATCAAGTTCAACAGTTGCTCATACAGTGGGTTGGTAGGCCAATTGAAGAGGCTACTTGGGTAGACTGTGCTGACATTAAAGATCAGTTTCCATCATTCAGCCTTGAGGACAAGGCTGGTCTTTTTCAGGAGGGCAATGTTAGAGAACAAGTGACTCAAGAAGTGGTAGAAGACACCGAGTCAGATGCAGAGCCAAGACCCATGCTGATATACTCAAGAAGGAAAAAAATAAGAAATCAAGCAGGCAATCATGTAAAAGATAATGGTGATTGAAAGAAAGGAATCAAAGTTGACTTCTAGAATATGGGATTTAAATCCTTTAAATCAGGAGATGATTATGTAATTGATTTATATTAATTAGGAAATAATTGCTCTCTGAGAGATTATAAAAGCAGATCAATGGGAGGGAGAATGGCATCAGAGTCAGTTTGTTTACTTTGCTCTGGGAGCTGTATCGGGATTATTCCTGGAAACTTACCTGCTTGTAATCTCTTTTTCTTTCTTTACCAGTTTTCAATAAAATAATCGTCCCATATTCTCACAACTGTTTTTACTCACACTTTTGAACCCAAAAAAAAAAAAAAAGAAAAAAAAAGGAAACGTTTCTTGAATATTTTCTAATCCCTAAAACTCCCTTTCTAACAATGCTCTGATGCGATGTTATTAATTGAGAAATCCATTGTGTTATTTCATCAATGAGAAAGACAAGTATATATACAAGTGATTCCTAAACTATTTATGAATATAATTCTTAGACTACTTAGGAATAAATCTCTAAGATCATGCTATGTACAAACAGGACTACTGACTTTTCCTTAACAGTCTCCAGTTAAGGTGGTGTGTCCAGACCCATCTCGTTTGTTCTCTTAACTTTTGGGTAGACACTATGGATCAAGCTTTGATGGATAGAGATCAGTTGTCTACAAGAAGCTCAACAACGAATTAAAGCAATTAATGACCAACGCCAGCATGACCTCGAATTTGAACCAGGTACAATGGTATGGCTGAAGTTGCATTCTCACCGCCAACATTCCCTTGTAGGCAAGCTTGGACACAGGCTGGGTCCTTGGTTTATGGTCCTTTCAAGGTAATTCATAAGGTTGGGCAAGTGGCTTATCAATTAGAATTGCCCCCAAATTGTAAAATATACAATGTGTTCCACATCTCTCTGGTAGAAGAATTTAAAGGTTTATCTCCTGCAACTATTCCATCTCTACCAACTCTAGAGGATGATTGTGTAATTCCTAGCCCTAAAACCATTGTTCGTTCACGTCTCAACCGTGGCATTTGGGAGCTTTTAGTTCAATGGAGCTGAATGACTCAATCTGATGCTACTTGGAAAACAGTTCCTAATTTCCAAGCTTCTTATCCATACTTTCAGCTTGAGGACAAGCTCTTTCTCTAGGGGGAGTAATGTTAGGGATATATTCCTTGGCAGAAGATATTCAAGGAGTGCTCAACAGGACATAGATGGCAACAACAACGTGAATGGAAACAATGGTTAATTAGACTTTATAGCTGTCATTAATTAAGATATTATTTTGATTGTATTGTTCTGAATTAAGGCCTTAAGTAGAGGCTGCAGTTGAGGAATATTCCAACTATGTAGTCATGTAATTAACGGAATTTATAAGGAGAACATGTTTATGAATCAAATAAGCTGAATTTCAGTACAGTTAACAAAGAGGGCACAACTTCAAGAACACAGACAACATTGAAGAAGATTATCCCATCCAGATACCCATGAAACTCGAGAACCCATAACACTACTACTTGATCGGCATTCTTCAACTTCAACCTCTTTTCTTTGGTTTTGATTGAACAGTTTGATTTAATCATTCAACGGTTTTCAAAGTTAGGGATAAAATTTCTTTTTTTTTTTAAAATACAGGCATGCATGAGTTAATTTCAAAAAAATGCAAGGATAAAATAGTAATTATCCCTTCTTTTATGCTTAGATTTAGTAATATCTCTTGTATATAAGTGTTAAAGAAATCAATGAGTGTGTGCTGTTGAAGTTCCATTCTGAAACCTATTTCTGTTATTGCTGGGTTAGTGTGATCTCTGTTCTACCATTTTGATAACAAGATTATTTGGAAAAATATCATAAAATTTCATTTTTGTTCAGGTTATGTTGAACCAAGTAGTGCTTGGTCCATCTGTCATTGCTGTTGTCTTTGCATGGAATAATTTATGGCAAGGGAAGCTTTCCCAGCTTCCAGGGAAGTACCAAAAAGATGCTCTTCCCACATTGCTATACGGTAAAGAACTCCTTCAGGAAATTGCTGTTGGCTTGGTTTTCTATTTGATTTAATGTTTACATCTGGTATCAATGCAGGATTTAGGTTCTGGATCCCTGTTAGTGCATTGAATTTTTGGTAAATCTTCCTGCCGTCATTTCTATGTTCCTTGGTTAGTTTTGGCATGAAAACCTTAAGAAATATCTATAGATTTTACATATAATTTGGAACATTTTGGATGTATATTTTTATCTCTGCAGTAATACACAATAAATCCCTGACAGATCCTTTTTAGTGCCTTCTTAGTTAGTGCCTTCTTAAATCATCTGCGAATAAACACATCTTGCTCCACCTCAAAACATATGCATTATGTTGGATTTTGGTCAATCAAATAATAGATAATAAATTGGGTGCCTTAAAAATAAATGAATTGCTAGTGGTACTTAAAGCTAACTAAAATAAGAATAATTATGTAACTTAAATCTCATCATATACTGTTAACGTGTATAAACTTCAGAAGGTGGCTTTATATCACTTAACGGAGTATTAAATGCATTATTCTCATAATACTGCTACTTGAGACAGTTATTAAAAAAAATGTCCTGTAATTTACTTGAATTTTCTAAAAAATTTGGCTTAATTTTCCATTGATCACAAAGAATTTTCAATTGTCTTACATGTGGATTATAATTTATCTAGTAGAAATACGTTACACAATCTTTGGTAATGCTTAGTATGTGGTGTGTTCACAAAGTTAGTAGGACATGCCTATTTCTATTGGGGTAGGGTGATGGGTGTCACAGGAAACCAATTTATCTTTCTTTTTATGGAGGGTTGGATTTGCTCCCAAGTTAAAAGGTGCTTTACCACTAGGCTAAGCCAGTGAATGCTTCTGTTTGATATTTTTTGTTGGGTTGACAAAGAACTAAATATAGCATCTGAATTTGATTAGCAGTGGTCAGAGTAAAGTTGTGCTTATGCATTCCTTTTCATCAAATCCTTCCAATTCTCAAGTATCAAAATTTGCTCTTCATTATTTCCGTTTCGAACCAAACTTAGAGAAATTGGTTTATTGAAACACTTAATTTTGGCATTTTTGTAGGGTGGTGCCACTTCAAGCTCGTGTAGCCTTCATGTCCATGGGTTCCATATTTTGGAACTTTTGCTTATCATCGAGAATGGGCAAGTAGATTCACATTTTGTGGCATTCTTTTGTAAATCTGGTAATGAAGTACCATTTCCATTTCCATTTTTTTCTTTGGGATTTTGAGCTTAATCATCTCCGGGTTTCTTTTTGCAATTGTTTTGAATCTTGAACATCTCCAAGTCAGGTAGACCTCATATATGGAAAATCTTTTAAGGTTGTAAACTAAACTAGACTGACTTTTCAAGTGATGTATCAGCATATAGAAGTCATATTGTATACATTTTTATTCCAATATTCGAAAATAATCCCAGACCATTTGCCATGTATCAGATTTATTCTCTCTTTTTTCCCAATTTTTCATGGGAAGCTCTTTGGCCTACCTGGGTGGAAGTATTGGCGTGTAAAGGAACCAGTTCAGCTTGGTTTTCTCACATGGTTAAAGGGATTGGAACTTTTCACAATTTTGAGTTGGTATAAACTTTTGAAAGGGGTTTTATGAATTTGACTCAATTGACAAAATCTTTTGCCATTCTCTGATAAATAAATAGAAATTAGTTTTTACATTCTTTCAAACTGAATTTCAAGGGAGAGATGAGATGAGGTTAAGCTTTTGTCTCATTGATTGGTTTATTTCTAGGTTTTGGTTTAATTCAAAAGGGTTTGTTGAATTATTGGAAACTTCTAGGTTCCTAATTTATTTCCACTGGTTTGATTTAGTTTCTAGTGGTTTTCAAGTAGTTCAATTAATTCTACCTAGGTTATGCAATTATCCTTTGTCAAATCAATACTTTTCCTCTTAGACCATTCTCTTATCTCCTGATTCATAACATAAATTTTGATCGGGTTCTCATATTCTGTACCCAAGCAAGATCTCATCACGAGTAGTCATTTAGGTTGTTCTAAACCATTAACTAAGATACAATTTGTTTCTTGCATAAGTGAGAAGATTCAAGATAAATCTTTATTGAGAATTGCCCATAACCTTAGCTTTTTAATCATGTTCCTCCATACATCAGGAGTTTTTCAAACTATAACTATACTCTCAATGTTTAACTCCACACTTTTATACAGATTATAGATCATAATTAGTACTCCATTCTAAAATATAAATTGTTATAAGGTTTTTCACAGGAATTATTGAAATAATTAATTTTTCTGAACTATAATAAAACCAAGAGTAATTTGTGTTTATTTGTCTAATATAAATAAGGATAAAATATAAAAAACATTATTTATTAGTCTTTAAAATAATCTTAACGATTTACATTTTGAGACAAAATGTCTAAAAAGACTTGCATTTTATAACATAAAAAGTACTATATTGGGGATGGATCAACGAAGAAGCTCGGTATCTTTCTCCAAAATATCGAACTCATCTTGGCCGATCAATACCCATGCTTCCACTCCTTTGTTGCTTGTATCTGTCAAAAGAATCGTATTGATATATGGCATATTTGAAATATTCATATACAGTGCAGTAAAAGCTGCCTATACTGGCTTTCCCCACCCAAAATCAATATCACATATACCAAAATTACAAAAACTACTACACACACTTAACTCCATTCCACTACCAAATATCGTAAATCTCCAATCTCTTTCGCCGCATCATAACATTTTAGGAATCCATCTTCACCTTCATCTCTGCCTCCACTTTTTATCTTCTTCAAAAAATCATTATTCACTTTTCTTTATTGCGTCTCTTACTTGATTCACTAATTCAATTGACTCCTCCGTTGTGAATACTGCACCAATATTTTCTTATAAAGTTCCACAATAAACATTCTAGTAATGGCCGCTCCCCTTTTCGTCTCAAATTTACAGTATAATTCATTGTAAGTTGTTTATTGATGCCAGTTTCATTTTTGAAAGACGCCAGAAGCCAATTGCTAATAACTGCACTTACCACCTCAACTCGCGTAGGATTATTAATAACGTTCAAAATTGCTTTTGCTTTAAGATTGACAATGGCAGATTCATTAAACACAATCCTCTTTGTTATATGCCTGCCTTGTTTTAAAAAAGGGGTATAAATATTCAAGGAACTTATCTCTCTTGGAAATGCAGTATACTGAGGAAAAATGGATTCTCCATCCAACATAGGGGGTTTGGCAGGTGATTTACACATTGTTAAGGATTAGTTGTAAATAGAGTTTTACTAAGAGCTCGATTCCTAATAGGTTTATAGTATCTTGTATATGTATATATATGTGACCCTATTGATGAAATGCAATAGTACATGGTATCAAAGCCTTTGGCTTGTTGGACTTTATTTTTCTCTTTTGTGTTGAAGATTCTGGTGTATCTCCCACCCGTTGTCAGTCTTGGTGACCACTTTAGGGTCACCGTTTTGTCTCACCTCCTACCCTAGGGGCTTCTCCAGTTGCCGAAAGGCATTTCCCTAGAATTCAATCACCAGATTCAATGCGTGTGGGCCCCACGCGCCTGAACAATTTTCTACCATAGTACCACACGCTGGCGCGTGGCGCTGCGTCCGGCTATTTTTGGTGATCGAAATTTGCTTTCTGACTTCGACTCTAGGTTGGTAGTTTACTCAGGTGGTTGTTTTTCCAATCCAGCGAAGTTTTGGTAGGAGATTCTTAGTTTTGTCAAAATTATTTTGGCATTTCAAGTTACTACTGTTCGTTTGGTGCTTCTATTTTTGAGTTTCTTGTGGGGTGTTTAGTTTTTATTAATAATGAGTACTGAACCTAAAGATATTAAAGCTACTATTACTAAATTGATTCCAGTAATGAATAAAATTACAGAACATAAATTGAAATGGGCAAATTATTTAGATTGGAGTAAGACAATTAAAATTTATTTAAGGATTGTTGAAAAAGATGATCATCAAACTGATGGTCCACCAATTGGTGACAGTAAGCAAAGTTGGCGAAGGGAAGATGCTCAGTTATTCCTACTGGTTCGAAATTCTATTGATATTGACGTGGTTGGGTTAATTAATCATTGTGAGTTTGTTAAAGAATTAATGGAATATCTTGGATTTATGTACTCGAAAAAAGGTAATTTGTCTTGTATGTATGAAGTCTGCAAAGGTTTTTATAGTGCCGACTAGCAAGATAAACCCCTTATAGCTTGTTTTATGAAATTTAAGAAGATTTATGAGGAACTTAATGCTTTATTGCCTTTTAGCCTTGACGTTAAGGTTCAACAGACTCAATGAAAACAAATGGTTGTGATGAGTTTTCTTGCAGGTCTTGCTTCAATTTTTGAAACTGCCAAATCACAGGTTCTTCTAGGTAGTGACATTAACTCTCTTTAGGAAACTTTCTCTAGATTATTATGTATTGAAGGCTCTCATATCCCTTCCCCTTCTGAAAATAGTGCCCTTGTGAGTCGTAATTAGGTAGCTAGGCAATTAGGAAACAAAGGAAGAGGAGGGCATAACCGTAGCAATGGAGCAGTTAATCGAAAGATGAGCATCATTATCTGCCATTATTGCCATGAACCTGGTCATACTAAACGGTATTGTAAGAAACTGCTAAATAAGCCGCTAAGGGCAAATATGGCCACTCAAGATTTCACAACTAATTCTTCTGCAAACACTTTAATAATTTGTGCGGCGGAGTATGCTGAGCTCTCTAGATACCATTCTTCTAAGTGTGTTGATTCCTTAATTGCTGCTACTGCTAATTCAGGTACTCCTAATACATGTCTTATGTCTACCTCATCAGAGTGGGTCATTGATTCTGGTTGCACAGATCACATGACAGGTAACCCTAATCTCCTATCCTCATTAAAAGAATCTGAACAATTTAATCGTCATGTTACTCTAGCTAATGGGTCCACATCTTCTGTTAAGTGTATTTGCACCACTAATCTTGTCCCCTCTCTTCCATTGTCTTCTATTTTTTGTTTACCTCATTTTTCATTTAATCTATTATTTGTTAGCAAAATTACTCGTATACTAAACTATTGTGTTAAATTTTATCCTACCTATTATCTGTTTTAGAAAATTTTGACGAAGCAGATTATTGGTAGAGGATGTGAGTCCAGTGGCCTTTATCTTCTAAATGAACAAGTTTTGTTATCTCTTGCTTGTGCTAGTGCTCTATCTCCTCTTGAGATTCATTGTCGTTTGGGTCATCCTTCATTGTCTACTTTAAAGAAGTTGTATCCGCAATTTCAGTCTTTATTAGTTTTAGAATATGAATCTTGTCAATTTGCCAAACATTCGTTTACCTTTAGTTCCTCGAGTCAATAAATGAGTTTCATCCCCTTTTGAGTTAGTTCATTCAGATGTTTAGGGTCCATATCCTATGATTTCTCAAACTGGATTTAAGTATTTTGTTATATTTGTGGATGATTCTTTTCATGTTACTTAGTTATTTTTAATGAAAACTCATTCTGAGATACTCTCTATTTTTTATTCCTTCTGTGCTGAGATTAAAACTCAATTTAATACCTTCGTTCTCATATTACAAAGTGATAATGCTAAAAAATACCTGTCTAATTCTTTCCAATCTTACATGTCATAGAACGGTATTCTCCATCACACTTCTTGTGTTAATACTCCTAAAAATGGGGTTGCCGAAAGAAAAAATAGACATATTCTTGAGGTTACTACGACATTGCTATTCTAAATGAAGGTCCCTGAATATTTTCGAGTTGATGCTGTTTCTACTATATGTTTTTTTATCAATCGCATGCCTCCTTCTGTGCTTAATGGTGAAACTCCTTATAATGTATTGTTTCCTTCTAAGCTTCTATTCCCTATTGAACCTCATATTTTTTGTTGTACTTGTTTTGTTTGTGATGTTCGTCCACAGGTTTCCAAATTAGATCCAAAGTCCCTTCGTTATGTTTTTCTTGGGTTTTCTCGGCATAAAAAAGGATCTCGTTGTTTCTCTCCTGATCTTAATCGCTATCTTGTTTCTGTAAATGTCACATTCTTTGAGACTACTCCATTTTTTCCTTTCTTCTCTATATAAGAGGGAGGGAGAGGATGATGAGCTTTTAGTCTACACTATCCAACACCTTCCTTGCTCTTTTGCTCCTGCTCTTGCTCTTATTCTTGATCTTCAACATGCTCCTGTTATAGCATCGCTACTCCTATTCCTGCTCCTGCACCAACATTTACTCGCCCTCATTTTAAACAGGTTTATTCCAAAAGACCAGGGACTCTTGACTCACTTCCCCACCTGCTGCTTCAACAAAAGATCTGGTTCTCTCTACTCAACTTGAGACTGTGCCATCCACTCCTCAGTCAGAACTTGACCTTCCCATTGCTCTTTGAAAAGTTAAACACAAGTGTACCTATCCTATTTCTTCTTTTGTCCATTATGATCATCTTTCTGCTTCATCTCATTGTTTTGTAAGTAACCTAGACTCTATTTCTACTCCTAAAACTGTTTTTCAAACTTTGTCCCATCCTTGTTGGTATGCAGTAATGAAAGAGGAGATGGCTACCTTAAATACTAATGGTACCTGGGATCTTGTACATCTCTCGATAGGTAAGAAAGCTATTGGATGTAAGTGGATTTTTACCGTTAAAGTGAATCTTGATGGGTCCGTTGCTTGTCTCAAGGCTCGCTTAGTTGCTAAAGGCTATTCTCAGATTTATGGCCTTGATTATTCTAACACTTTTTCTTTTGTTGCCAAGTTGTCTTCTGTTTGTTTGTTTACTTTTTTAGCAGCTACTTTTGCTTGGCCTTTACATCAATTAGATGTTAAGAATGCTTTTCTTTATGGGATCTTCAAGAGGAAGTTTACATGGAGCAACCACTAGGCTTTGTTACTCAGGGGGAGTCTGGTAAAGTGTGTAAACCTTGTAAATCTCTTTATGACTTAAAACGGAGTCCTCGAACTTGGTTTGGTAGATTTTGCGATGTGGTACACCAATTTTGTGCGCAGAAGATTACTTTTGATCATTCTATATTTTTCAGAAGTACTAAGACTAGTTTGATTCTACTTGTGGTTTACGTTGATGACATTTGAGGACGATGTGGCTTCTGCACAACGTCTCATGGCTTTCTCGAGAGTTACTCGAGTAAACCGAATTAAACAGGCTTGGTTTATTTTATTCGATAAAATTTATTTTATTCAATCCCATTTCAATCCTCAGAAAGGGTTTCTTAACGTTGGTAAGTTTTTTAAAAATTGTTTAGAGTCGCCACCCTATTTTACTAATTTAGGAAAAAATTTCTCAAATTAATTAATTATTTAAAATTAATTAATCTGATTTTAACCAGAGTGAGTTCGAGAGTTGGATAAGAAGATGGGAAGGTGTTAGTCACTCATTCTGTTCGGTCCAAAACCAGCCTCCTAGTTGTCTGAATATTCATTATTTATTAATTGCGGTATTAATTTAATTTGTGATGTAAAACATTTTATGCAATTTTGAAAATGATGACATTCAAGCAAATTATCACATTTAAAACATTCATCCAACATGAAAATTAAACATTCATAAAGGAGGGAGAAAAAAAGAATTACAATCCTTCCTATTAAAATACATTCTACCCCATTTATCCCATTACATATTCTCATTTCCTATTTAAGTAATACAAATCAACATTAATAAAATTATTACAAACTTCTTGAATAAATCACATTAAACTCAAAAATTAAAATAAATATATTCAACAAATATAACACATCCAAACATTCAAACAACACAAGAATTGTCTAAAAATCATCAGAATGCAAATATTAGGTCAATAACAAAATAAATTACTCAAAATGAACAATATATAATAAAATGACATAATGCAAATTGATGTAAAAAATGTTAGAGATATTAGTGAGTTAGATAAACAATATATAATATATGTTATAGTACAATAATTAAATGTGCATAAATAAATAATTGTAAAAATAAAAAATAAAATAATTTTAATGTTGTTTCAAACTCATGATCACAATGTTCATCTTGTTAGATGAACAAAATTCACAAATCATTGCAAGAAATAAAATTAAAATCATTAACGTATTCATCCGGATCAAGCATAGATTTTTAGCCCTTAGGCCTTAACCCACTTTGATCTCAGAATCTATGTATGATTTGGTGATTTTTTTTAAGTTATTTGAATTCTGAGTTAATGTTCTCACACCATTGAAAGTGACTTTCATCCCATAACAAGGTAATTGGAGTTCATAAAAATCAGAAAACATGAAAATGTCAGAAAATAAAAAATTTGTAGATTTCTAAGCTCAAGTAGCGTGAGCCACTTGCTTTTGGCACATGCTAGATTCAAGTGCCCTGTGCTAGATGCATCTGGCTTGCGCTATATCACCCCAGAAAGCTGCAAATTTCTGCAAAATTGGGTTTTTGCGGGTTCCTCTTGCAAATGACCCAATTTTTGATAATTTAACAACAAAATGAAATGGAAATACACAAGAGATGAAGTTTAGGCTCTTAGTTTACCTAGTTTTGAAGAAAATTATTGATTTGCTTGAAGTTGGTGAAGAACACTTGATCTTTGAAGATGATCCAAGTTTGTGTGTTGATTCGCTACTAGAAGTGTTTGTAATCCTATAACACAATGATTACCATTTGATCACACCTCTAAACTCACAAATTAGTAAAAATCCTAAGATTTTTGTGAAGAAATTGAGTTTAGATTGAGTTTTCAATTTGATTTTTGTGTGTGATTGTTGTTGTTGATTTTCTCTCAACTTTGCAATTGCCAAACCAAGAAAATGGCCACCTCTTAACCCTAGAGTTAGAGATGAATTTATAGGCAAATGGGTGTTTTGGCACTATTCATTGCCCATGTGGCATGTGGGCCCCACAAACGAATCGATTTTTGATTTTTCATGAAATCAATTCATATAGTACATGTACCAACGTAAGTCATGAGAATTTATCCCTTGTGCACCCAGTACTCATTTTCGAACCTTATTTCGACACGAACTCTAAAAATCTGAAAATGATACAGTGGATTTGATTTCTTACCCTAGGATTACTAGTTTAAGAATCGAATCAATCGGATGTTTCAAACTTGTTCTACTATGAGAAATGTCATTACCACTGCTGGGCTCGTTGAGGATCACTAATGGGCCCCACAAGTGGTCCCCACCAGTAAACCGATCTAATTTTTAGGAAATTGATCCTGGTGATGCACAAAGTGCCGTAGGACACCGAGGCATGTCTCAGGCGAACCCGAAATGCGCTTATGAGTTCCATTTTGCCAAAAATATGAAAATGGTGCTAAAGATTGCACTTTCTAGACTCAGATCATTGCTTCATGATCAAGTTCCTTGGATGCTTCAACCTCTTTTTAGTAGTACATGCTATCATTGTCGAGTTTATTTTTGGGGCAAAAATTGAGCGTCTACAACATTCTTATTACAGAGAGTGATTCAGTTGTCATTACATTACTCAAGTCGTTTCTTTGGACTCATTTTCAGACAAAAGACTTAGGATCATTAAAGTATTTTTTGGGTATTGAAGTGTGTAAGTGTAAGAGAGACATCTTCTTATCTCAAAGAAAGTATGTTTTTGACTTATTGAAGAAAACTCAAAAGTTAGGTGCCAAGCTATGTAGTTATAATATCCCGAAATTTTTATTTCAAAATAATTTTTATTTAAATTTAATCGTTAAATTATTAGCCAATAATATTACGCCACGTAAAATTATCGGAACCGAAAATCATTTTGATCTGCCTAAAAATTAATTGGATAAAAATCGGACAAAATTTTTTTATTGGACCGAATTAATTAAAATTAAACTCGAATCGGATATTTTTAAAAAATACTATGCTTTATTATTTTTTTCTTCCCGACAATCTACTTGGACGGTTTGTTTTTATTTAATAATTAAAACTTTATTATTTTATTTTTATTTCTTTTTCCTTTTCTTTCTTTCTTTTCTTTCTTTTTATTCCTCTCTTCCTCTGCATCGAGCCCGACACCAGCTCCAGCCTCCTCTCCCTCTCTTTCTCTCACTCCAGCAGCCACCTCCAGCGCCTCCACCGGCCACAGCCGGACCACAGCAGCCCTCCCTCTTCTTCTTTCTTTCTTCCTCTTCCTTTCTCCCTACTGTTCGCTGTCCCTCTCTGCGACTGCCAGGCCACCAACTGCAGCGCCACAGGC
>CANUEP010101907.1:0-15348 GCA_947857235.1 Jatropha podagrica
ACCATCACCACTGAAACAAGGTGCTTTCCAGTGCATCTTGGTGATAGAATCTTGGAACTCTCGGAAGAGTGCTAAGCACTTTGATCCAACAGTCTTAATCTTCTCAACACCATCTAGATCATCAATGGTTCTCTTTATGTCCTCTAGAGCAGTAACGCCATTTTTCAAAGGCAGAAGATTTTCATAGATTCTAATTGTCCGATCATTTGAATTTGTAAGCAGATACTGTCCATTTCTACTGAATACTATGTTCTTTATCACGGCACTACCGGGAATGGAAACCATGGCATGCACTTGGATGCTTTTGTGATCTATTATAAGTATTTCCCCTTTCGAATTTCCCACATAAACCAAATCTCCATGCTTGTTAAAGCATGCAGCAGTGGGTGTGAAAGGAGGAGTCCCATCTGAAGATTTGTTGCGAGATGGAGGGGCAAGTCCATTGCCCATTTCAGGTATCATAACTGGAAGCATGATTGTGCTTCCTGTGATTAAGTCAACAATCATTGGAGCAGATGAAAGTGGGCATGCCAAGCAGAGAGATGGAGCAGAGGAACCAGGATGTAGGCGAGATAGCAGTGGTGTCTGCTGAAGAATAATGCGTGTAATCTTCTCTCCATGGACAACATCCCAAAGTGTTAATGATTTATCTGCAGCAGAAACAAGAATGCGATGACCATACTTTGACCAACAGATGCTTGTTATTGCAGCAACACATTCCTTATCCCGAAGCTCTTTAGCAATTCCTCTGGTCTCAAAATCCCAAATAACGCAACTTCCATCAGAGCATCCAGCTAGTAAAAAAATAAAAACAAGTATCAATAGCAAGCAAATATGAATTTAGAGTATCTACCATCAGTACGGGCAAATTTCTTTATGTAGAAAAAGTGAAAAACAAAAGAAAAAATACAGCTTAAAATCACATGCATCGAGGCATGTCTTCCCTTTCATATCGATATGAATCAAGATGAAAAGTACTCAAAATATGGATAACAAGCAAACAACTTAAAGAAAGAAATCTGTTATTAACAGGTTCATTCTTATTGAAACATGAGAAACAACCATTTCTCCTGTTATGCTCAATTATTAAATTGGTATCTTGCATATTTCATTACTTCCATTTTTAAGTTATATTTTATTGAAAATTGTTGTTTATCGTTGCTTTCAGTTAGTTCAAAATTGCTTCCAAAATTCCGAGTAGCAGCGGTCGAGTTAGAACGAGTCACTCCAACTCAGATTGATTCCATGACACCATTTCCATTTACATTATTGTTTCTACTTCCATTAGTTAAACCCAGATTCAGATGGTTCTTAGTTAACCATTGTATACTTGGTCTGAGCATAAAATCCGTCTAGGGGACCAACAAATCCTCTTTATGACTAGTAAACCACATTAATCAATTCTCCACAAATATGTCTACTAAACCAAAAATCAAGGAGCTGATTTTCAACAATCATCAAGGAGATTTGTGAATAAAGAACAAAAGAACTCATATCAAGTTTTCCAGTCAAAACTTATGTACTTGGCTCAAATACTTCAAAGTAATTTAGTAAACGTGAGTAAAAACAATCATAATCAATTTAGAAACTGGCCCTGACAAACAAAATATACTTCAATATACATGGATTTAGGATTAGTTTTACTGAAACATGTAGTTCAACCATTTTAAAATGCGTTCATTGTACCATGTACTAATTTCATAACTGATAGCAGGACCCTGTCATTTAAAGCCAGGTCTAAAAGCATAAATAACAATGGAATAGATAAAGTCTATATATGGGAGCCAAAACTTCATAATGTGTAACATTAGCTACTTAGTATTTCGGCATCTACTTTCAACCTTGGGTGTTATTTTTTGATATTCTGTGCTCTCACATGATAACGAAGTGCTAAATAATTAAAATTACTAAGTAAATAAAAGAATGCACCTGAGGGCCATGACAAAATTTGAGAATAGAGAGACTTGATATCCAGAGTCTTTAAACATTGCTGCAGACAAATAGCCCAAACTTATAAAAGGAAGGTGCTCATACAA
Source organism: Jatropha podagrica (assembly GCA_947857235.1). Taxonomy (NCBI): domain Eukaryota; kingdom Viridiplantae; phylum Streptophyta; class Magnoliopsida; order Malpighiales; family Euphorbiaceae; genus Jatropha; species Jatropha podagrica. The sequence goes on from CANUEP010101907.1 coordinate 2,037, forward strand.
GACAAGCTAAGAGGAGACATTGCTTTTAACATCTTTTTATTTGGCATCAGTATTTCATTGACAATAAATTTTATTCTTGCAAAAGCTAATTTACATGTAGAGGGCATCTACAGTAATTGATACAGGAATAGGATAATCTAATGTACAAACTCAGTGAAGCACACACCACTCCAGACTTGCAAGTGAAAGCCAATGTATAAACAAACTGAATCATTATTGAGCAGATGATTTGAATGATAGGAATAAATATTTGGAGGAAGGAGGGGAAGAAAAAGAGATTCCGCCCAAGCACATTCATCTATACCTTGCATCCACGCATTAAATTATTATTCCCCAGTTCATACATAATTTTCCTTGTTATTCATTTACCAATATCTAATTTTTTTTTTTTAAAAAAAAAAATAACACTAATAAATATTAAACCACAATTTAGAGATAGATTGCAGTTTGCACAAAAGTTTGATGCATATGACTACATATTGTGTTTCCCTAATCATAGTTCCTAAAGCTTCAGAGTACAAACTAACTTTAAAAATAACAATTTAGGACACCCAATGATTCATTCAAAAACCAAGAATTCATTTAAAAAGCACATTATTTAGGAAACAAAATGATTCAATCATATGAATATGTGAAACAAAGGATTTCATTCCCAAAAAAGAGTCCGCTCCTGGCCTCCTACACACCAACAGAAAAAGTATATCTTCACAATTAGAATAAGAAACAGAAATTTGAAAAAATACCAGCAAGAAGAGTGCCACGACGATTGAAGGCAATGCACTTCATAATCCCATATTCCAAATACTCCTCAATGACCTCTGGAAAATCTCCTTGTAGAGGATCTTACAACCAATGTACGACATGTTATACAATCCTTGTATGTAAACATTGACATATAAAAGGCCACAAAAAAAAAAAAGAAAAATTAAAGGAAAGAAAGAGAGAACTTGCTCACCTATTATTGAAGCGTTCATGGTCCGTTCCAGCTTTATAGAATATCAGAATACAAATCAAAGCAAATCAAAGCAAATCAGTTCCACACAACCAAAGCAAAGCATTATCACAATACAAGTAATCAAGCAATACAAATCAATGCAAGTTCACCAAAAAGAAACTTGTATGCAAGCATAGAAATATATTTGATATAGAAATAGTTACTTAAAAATTAAATAAAAATAGCTTTATTTAATAAATAACTTATGCATCAAAAAGATGGCATTCACTATTTAATATTACTCATAGTGATTAAGGAAAGAAGATGCTTTAGCTTGGATTTTAACTTGGGAAGAGCAATAGACAAACCCAAACGATCTAAAGAATTTAAGAGTACAATGGAACGAACTGAATCAGACAAAGGAATAATTAAAGGATTAATCTAATAAATTATCTACATATCTAGTTGCTATCACCAGTCTAAATTCTACCGAAATTTTGGCAATACCTCTCCTAAAATTAGGACTATCCACTTGTTTAAATATCATAATTTATACACACACACATCAATCATTACACACCGCCCATCTATCGGGCAATCAAGCAATTTAATTTTCCCTTCCTCCATCCAAAATAATAATGTCAACCTTCAACCATCAATTTACAACTTTAAGTAACTTCAAACTTGTTACCCACATTATTATCAATCATTCTTCGCATAACGTATTAATAACATATGTAAAAATTCATTAAAATTGTAGCCTACTCACTAAGAGCCAATTCTTAAATTAAATTACAATTCAATAAATACATCCTCTAAGTAACCAATTCACAACTTAAACATATACTAACACTAACTAGAATAAGAATATTAAAGATATATATATACATCTCATTTTCTATTTTAACTTATTTAAAAGATCACAAAGTATCACAAAAAACTGTTGCGCACCAAAGACATATATTTTTCTTAACTTAACCTCATTCACTATGCACAAAATAACTTGTTTTATATCAAAATTTAAAACTTCAGCCGCATATACATCATATCAGAAATGGCTTAGGGCAAAGAAAGCATAATGTTTGCTGCCATACTAAATTTCTCAATTTCCCCAACTTAAACCTGAACAAATTAATTAGTTGGTTTATATGTATATTAAATCATAGTTCATAATCAAATTTTAAAGAGTAAGATTTGAAGTTCCTAGCCATTAACACTAATAGTATCTGACTAAGGATTTATTTCCTAGACAATATGATTTATACTACAATAACTCAATTAGTACATCAAATCCAACGCCCTTAAACCAGAGAATTCATAAAATATATATATTGAAAAGAGGGTCAAAATCAATTTACCAAGCTTTAGAATGCGTCAAAAATTGAGTATTTCCGGTTAAAACGACCGGAAACAACTCTGATGATCAAGTCCAATTCTGCCGACGGTATCTTGGCCGGAGAAGCAAAGAGTAGCGCTGATGCAGGCTGGATTGACCGGAAAAGCGACACTGCAGCTCGCTCTCTGTCGCGCTCACACGAAGAGAAAGAGAGAGAGAGAGAGAGAGAGAGAGACCGGAGTGAAGCTTGTCGAGCCAGCGTCGCCGGAAGCAGAAAGGAGGACCGAGATGGAGCTATCTCGATCGGGGAACGAGCGCCGGTTCACACTCGACTGCTGGCACCGGCCGGAAGAACTGCTGAGGCGAATAAGAGAACGCTTCGCCGATCAAGGCTAGTGTTGCCGGAGATTGAAGAAGACGCTGCTGTGTCGATCGAAAAAGGAGGAATCGCAGCTCGCCTGTGGCTGTCGCGCTCATCAGAAACGGAAATGGGGAGAGAGAGACAGCGATGAAGCAACAACGGCGACAAGGCGGCACCGCTGCTGGTCGGCTCAACGGCGACCGGAAAGCAAAAAGGAAAGGAGGGAGGGGGCCGGTACGATCGGAGAGAGGAGAGAATGCGATAGGGATGTTTTTTTTTTTTTTTTGGAAGTTTTGTATTTCCGGAGCCTTCCAATTGGTTTGAGGCTGCTTAGGTCCGATTAGAGTTTGGTTTGGCTCAATTCTTAGGTCTTTGCTTGGTTTTGCTTGATAGCTTTTGATCCAATTTGACTTGGTTCATACTGGTTTAGTCAATTCTAAATGATTTCTTGATTTCTTTAGAATTCTCCTTGCTTGGGTTTAGCTTTCTAGAGAATTCCATATTCTCATAGTTTTCAACTAATTGATAAAGCAATTCTAATTGGTTTCAAATTCGAGCAAGGTATTTCGATGTGCGCTAAGGCGAAATTTTTTTTTTTTTTTTACCAAACATAAATTCATTGGAAAAGAGGAAAAAGAAACTACAATCTATATCTCTCCATGATCCAAGAGACTTGAGATGATATTAATACAAAAGGATATATCCAAATCTTTCTTAATTAGATTGTGGGCATAAACTTAAAGGAAATTAAAGACAATCGAGTAGCTATATTGGAAATACCATGTATTAAGTCTTGAATACAAACCAAAAGAGAAGATTCCTTTATATCTACATCCATGACTATTTTTCTATAAAAATGATGTCGTAAAGCCATTGTCACAGCTTGTCCAACAGCCAATGCTTTTAGAATAATGGGGCTGGTTTGAAAAGAAATTTGCTCCATTCACCATGTCATAACCCTGTTCTGTTCAAATGAGAACGTGCTATAATGGCAATGCAACCATATTTCATATTGTTGTTCAAAGCTGCATCAAAATTGATCTTCACAACATGAGGCGGTAGAGGAGTCTAGAGACCTATGGAGATTTCAAGAATGATGAAGGTTGATCATTTGGAAGATTCAAAAGTCTACAAGCATCCTAGAGAAAGTATTTTTTCACGGCTTAGGCCAAATATAACCTTCTAAATCTCATCCATTTCGATTAGGATCTATATAGAAAATTTTGGATCTTTTATTTATTCATTTATTTAAAAATAAAATTACGGGATGTTACACTATAAATTTAAATTAGAATAGATTTTTTTTATTTTAAATTTCTATTTAGAGATATTAAAAAAATTTGATTTAAGTGTTTTAAATACAGAACAAGAAGGGACAAAAATCAATTATATTAAATTAAATTAACTTATTAATTTGAGAAAAAAAATCAAAACAGATTCAATGATTTAATTGGCTTAAAAAGCAAAATCTAACATTTTTAATTATTTTAAATAAATTCAAAATCTACATTAGTCTACAAGTTCAAAATTGACAATATTAGACTATAAATTTAAATTAGAATAGATTTTTTTATTTTAAATTTCTATTCAGAGGTATTACAAAATTTTGATTTAAGTGTTTTGAATACAGAACAAGAAGGGACAAAAGTCAATTATATTCAATTGAATTAACTTATTAATTTGAGAAAAAAATCAAAATAGATTTAATGGTTTAATTGGCTTTAAAAGTAAAATCTAAAAGTCAATTATATTAAATTGAATTAACTTATTAATTTGAGAAAAAATTCAAAATAGATTTAATGGTTTAATTGGCTTAAAAAGTAAAATCTAACATTTTTAATTATTTTAAATAAATTCAAAAGCTAAATTAGTCTACAAGTTCAAATTTGACAATATTAGACTATAAATTTAAATTAGAATAGATTTTTTTATTTTAAATTTCTATTAAGAGGTATTACAAAATTTTGATTTAAGTGTTTTGAATACAGAACAAAAAGAAATAAAAGTCAATTATATTAATTTGAATTAACTTATTAATTTGAGAAAAAAATCAAAATAGATTCAGTGGTTGAATTGGCTTAAAAAGTAAAATTTAATATTTTTAATTATTTTAAACAAATTCAAAAGCTAAATTTGTCTACAAGTTCAAATTTGACATTTTTTATCATGCTAAATAAATTTGGATATCAAATTAAACTTTATTTCTTTTTTCTTTGATATTTCAAAATATTTATTTTTGTTATTTAATTCTACATTAATAAATATAGTAAAACTTAATATTGGAGAAAACATTAAATAAATGTATTTTTCAATTTTATTGAGAAGGCAAAAAAAAGTGCAAATTAATTTTCATATATTAAAAATATATAATTCGTAAAAGCATATTAAACCATCTAAAGCAAACTATATTATATTCATAAATTTGATTGATTTGAATACTTGTATGTTCAATTTAAATTTTCCACTGACCCATTGTAAATTTAGTTTGAATTAAATTTCTACAAACATCCATGAATTAGAAAACTATAAATATTTTATAAAAATATGAAAAATGTAATTGATGTTGAGTTTTCTTAGGAACATGCGAACTCCACAACCTCCATTATGTCTCCAATAAAGTTCTATTTTGCACACACAACCTCCATGTTATCCATTAGTACATGTTCTTCATAAAAAATAGAAGATAATAGCTGGTGTCTAGAAACTACTAGTGAACTGTCTATAAAAATGGGTCATTTTTGAGTTCAATCTCTTGGAGATTATTTTTATCCCCTTGTAACTTTATTTCTTAATTAATATAAGACTATAGAGATCTAGCCCCTGTACATAGGTATTGTTGGTTGAACCATGTAAACTTGTGTTCTTGTATTTTTTTTTTCATTATAAGTATTTCTAAAACAAATTCTCAATACTAAAGACCTGATTCATGTTGAAGATACAAGTTGTCCTAGTTAAAGATGGATGTGTTGTTGCTCTTTTGGACAAAAAAAAAGTAGACCAAAAGGGATGACATATAAGACATTTGTAGAAAAAGATGAGATGGCTTTGGCAAATGAAGTTACAGTAACCAAATTAAATGGATTATGCAGTTCGACATCCAACCTTATGGATTCTGATAATTTGATGGTAAAAAGATTGACTTGTTAATCATTCTTGACTGTTGTAGCCCTTGCTAATAGCACTTGGAATTGCCTTTGGTACTCCTCCACAGAACTTATTTGTTTTAGATTGATTAATTCATCCAAAGGATTGTCTTTCATGGGCGAAACAAGATGAAGATTGCAATAAATTTCGAAAATTTCCCATGAGATTCTGGGTTCTTCTTGCTCCAGTCTATAATACCATAGTTATGTGTCTCCAACCATATGAAATGTTGCCAAACCTACCTTATCAACCTCTTGCATTTTTTTATTAAGAAAAAATTTTTCACACCTGTGAAGCCAACTTAATGGATCAGCAGACTCATTATATATGTAAGGAAATCCAATTTAGTGTATCGCATTACTATCATGAAAGCAGCGCGCGTCTTAAACTTTCCTCAACTCCACCATTTTTGTTTTATAAGATTGAATTATTGCTTATCTCCTTGATTCCCTTATTTCGATTTCTGGTTGATCCGCTAAGAAGTTCCTGCACTTTTCAAGTTAGATTTTGCAGTTGGGTTTCAAGTCAAGATTTAACTTGGAGCATTCGAACTTCATTATATGCCTGTAGTTCTTGTAAAAGAGCTTTGATCTTGTTGATTGAATCTCCTAAGATGTTTGGCTTTGTACCAAGTTGTTATGTTCACGTATCCAAGATCTCGTCACAAGTCTGTTAAGAGTAAAATCTAATTCAAAAGTTAAAGCTTTTGTTTTTGGTTTTGTTCTTTCCTTGATCTATGATTATTGAAAAGAAAAAGAATGTGAGCTCTTTGGAAAGGGAGCTCTAACCTTAGACTTGTTAGAGAGAGTCTCGATCTCAATTTAGTTGACAATAATTCTGCTTCTTTTATTTCATGATTAAAGGCTCCAATTTACAGAGGAATACAAGTACTAATTAAAGTAATTTTACTAGAATCAAATCTCCTACAAAAAATATATATATATATATATATAGAAAACTACTAATGATAAGACTAGTAAATAGAAAGACAACTAAATAGGAAAATTATTAAGTAGGAGATCTCCTACTAAAAGAGAAATAGGAAACTACTAACTAAGAAGACTACTAAATAGAAAGACTACTAAATAGTTGATCTCCTACTAAAAATAAAATAGGAAACTACTAAACACAAAGACTAAATTGCAAGATGTCGTAATTGCATCTCTAACAATTGGATTATTTGAAATTGCAACATCAACTTGATTGTCAACAAAAATTTTAGTGCTTTCTTTTTGCTCCATGTGTAAATCACACAAGATTTCTTCAACTTAATTTGTAGTTGTTGTTGCTCTAAATTTTGCTTTTGCAGTAAATGGTGCTACAATTTCTTATTTGTCGGAACACTATAGGAAAACTCCCGAGCCTAGATTGAAACAATATCCTAAGGTGCTTTTTTTGTCATCAGCTAATCCAGCCCAATCACTATTTAAAAAAAAACCATATAGCTCCAAATTTTTACACCTTTTAAACTTAATTCCATAATCAACAGTACCTTTGACATACCTTAATATTCTTTTTATTGCAATTAAATGCATTTCAATAGGACAATGCATAAATTGAGATAAGAGACTTATAACAAATAGAATGTGAAGTCTTATTGTCGTGAGATACATCACACATCCAATCAAATTCCTATAATAACTTTCCTCAACTTTATCATCTCCATCTTCCTCCCTTAGCTTTTCCTTTTGATTCATTGGTGTGTCTGTCGCCTTATATTCTTCTATCTGAAACATTTTCAAGATTTCCTTAACATTTTTTTGGATGAACACTTCATTTTCTCCTTGTCTAATCTCCATTCTAAGAAAATAACTCATTAGAACAAGATCTATCATTTCAAAAACTTGCGTAATTTCCTTTTTTAAACTCTTCAACCAACTTTGGATCATTTCCTATCACCAAAAGATAATCAACATAAAGAGACACAATGAGAGTGTCATTATCTTTATATTTCACATAAAAAATGGCTTCAAACAAGCTTAAAAAAACTAAGGTCTAAGTAGTGTGCATCTATCCTAATATACCAAGCTCTTGGCGCTTGCTTCAAGCTATATAGAGTCTTTTTTAGTAAGTAGACCATGTTTTCTTCACCTTGCTTCACAAATCCTTTTGGCTACTCTACATATATTTCCTCCTATAAGATGCCATTTAAAAATATTGATTTGACATTTAGCTAAAACATTTTCCATCCCATTAGTGTTGATAATGTAAGCAACAACCTGATATTTTGTATATATACTAATTTTTTAGAACGTGCGTTGCACATAAATACCCGTTATTTGTACTCGTTTTATAATTTTTCTTTTCTTTGTTTATTTCAAAAGTTTATTATATGTATCAATTATACTAAAATTGACATTATACCTATAAAATAAACTAAAAGACATTACAAAATTATTCATAGACATTATATATCTAATTAAAAATATTGTGACAACCAATCACTAATATTGTATAAAATATTTAAAATAAATATCATTCTTACTTGTTAACAGATTGAATATCTTCAATATCACCACAAGTGTAACATCGTATATTTATTGAGATTCAACTCTAATCTCTCATGACCATTAAAATAAGAAACATTGACTGCTCTAACACGTCCATTAGTTATAAGATAAGTTTTTCCAACCTTTAAAGAATTTTCGAAATATTCTATTACTTCATTAAATATAGTAGTTAAAATTTGAATTTCCTGTAGAAAAAATTAATCAAAATTAATAAAATAAAATAAAGTTTGATTTTTTTCCAAAATTAATAATTAAATAAAATATTTACCTTAGAATCTGGAAACAATATCTTTCTTATCTGTCCAGTGTTGGTTAATGATTGATAAGATTTTACAGGATTAATTTTAAACACTAATAATCTGAGACTCCATTCTCTTTTTCCTACTTCAAGAGTGTCGATTGAATCATCTTATATAACTTATGGAATAAAAAATTAAAATAATTTACCTTGTTGCATCAATGAAAAAAAATAAAATAAAATAAAGCATGACGAAGCAAAGAAAATATTTTATTGATATGTAACGATAGTTAAAACAAAGATATTTAATCATATTCTATAAAAATAATAATACGAAAAATATAATAATAAGGATTACTAAATTCAATTTCATAGTAAGTTCTAATTTCTCCAACTTCTGTTATAGGCAATGTTGAGATTATTTTATTGAAGGATTAGGTATTATGTGACTGGATTATGTATTATGTGATTCTTGTGCATGACTGTTGGTATAATTATTTTGTTTATGATTTATTGTATCATAATGCAAAGCATCAAGAAGTCCAAGCGTCTCTTAGAGCTCGAGCCAGTAGATAAGAAGTCTCAGGTCCATCTTGATCTCATAAGGCAGGAAGAAAAATATTTTGTATGTACTTTCTAATTTATAATTTTAAAAAAAAAAGAGATATAAGGATACTAAATTATAACAAATATAAATAACAACTATTCTATTAATTTATAAATAGAGAGAGAGAGTTAATATTTATCACAAAAAGAAGACCCGATCACAAACTTAATAATTTCAATTCAACATAGCAAAAGCAACAAATTATTGATAGCAAAAAATAATCAAAACTAAATATCTATATATAGTGGTATGAGAGAACAAATTCCTAATTAGATTCATATTAAAGAATAAATTCCTAATTAGAATATGATTATATTAAAATTATAATAATAATAAATAGAATAGAAAAATAAACACAATGTGCTATCAACTTAGCTATTAAAACTAAATTGTCCTTAATAATATTTTTTATCAATTAGAATACGTAGAAGCGTTTTGTAGACTAAATTTCCCCCTCCCCTCCCCCCATTCGTACTTTTATATATATATATATATATATATATATATATATATAGTCTTGCAACAAGAGCAAAGGTATCAAAATAATCAACGCCATAAATTTGAGCATACCCTTTAATGACGATTCTGGCCTAATATTTTTTTTTTATGGAACTATCTACATTCAGCTTTATTCTGAACATCCATTTGACTCCAATCACTTTTCTTCTTTTAGGTCTCTTAACTAGCTCCCATATTTTATTTTTTGTTGAGATATTTGTAATTATAATGAATATTGTCTTTTTTAGTTTAGATTCATTCATATTTAGATTAATTCCTATATTGGAACAATTTTTTTGTATATATATAGAGTAGAGTAGAGATTGTAAAGTGATCATACAATATAGAGAAATAAAACTCTCTTTTTTCAAAACTACATGGTATCAAGGCCCTGACATGATTTTTTGACATAGGTTTTTTTTGTCTACAAACAGGTCTGAGTTCATGTAGTGCCTCCAGAGAGGAATTTGGTCATCATCACCCACTTCAAAAGGACGAGCAACCATTGATCGTCCTTCTAGTCAAATCCTATCATCGTCTGACCATGCGAGTGTGCACGCATGCCACCAAAAGTTTCTAGCTTTTCTTCATGCAATGGCACGTGCAGCATTTTTCGGAGACCTCTGACAATGATTCTTATTTTGGTGGTCTCATTTTGGTGCCGTGACTCAAATCCACTAGTCACTCAGTCCTAGTTTTGACTTTGTTTTTGTTCTTTTTTTTATTTCATCCCATGTACTGCTGCCTTTTTGATTTTTGATTCTAATTTTGAATCAGTTATCAAGTTTTTTAGTCTAATAGTATCGTGATGAAAAAAAGGTAGATGTAGTTTTTCACTCAGAGAATCCTTCACTCTAGATTAGTCCAGTGAAGTTAGATGGCATAAATTACCTGGCTTAATCTCGATCCTAATTGCTATTCATTAAGGCTAGAGCTTTGCAGGAATACCTTAATGGTGGAGCACCACAACCAATTCGACATATTCGAGTTATAACAAGTGAAAATCAGAGAACTCTCTTATTATGTCTTGGCTAATCAATTCTATGCAGCCAACCATTTCATCAGGATATTTACTTCTTGATACAACTAAGAAGATATGGATGCCACTTCACAAACTTATTTGCAACCTAAAACTATGCTCAGAGGTATGAATTGCAATAGGAAGTTCATGAAACCAAGCAAGGAGATTCGACGATTGCTCAATATTTGCTAAACTTAGTGGTTTATGGCAAGAACTGGATTATTACCAAGACTTTCAAGCAAAATGTATTGATGATGCGACTCAAATTCAAAAGTTGATTGAAATAGAACGTGTATGATTTTCTAAGTGGCCTAAATAATGAGTATGATCAGATTCAAGTTTAAGTTCTTGGACGGGACCCTTTTCCATCCTCACGACAAGCATACTCATTTGTACAATAAGAGGAGATTAGGAGAAGTGCATGGTTCACAGATATACAATTAATAAAGCAGGTTGATTGCTAATTCTACAAGAGAACAAATGCAGGTTGCGAAGAGCGGCTCATCGGATAGAGACCAATTATTTTATGACTAATGTGGTAAGAATAGGCACACTAAGGAGTTCTAATGGAAATTTGGAAATTACATGGACGCCCAACTGCACGGAATCAGGTTAAATCTATCTATCGGAAAAAGGAAAAGAGAAATAGGACCAAAACCAGATAAAGCATTGAGTCCATTGACAATGTTCTTGAAAAAAGAGGTATCTCCTTTACTAGAATGATTGTAACTTGACTATGTATCTCTCAGTTTGTAGCTTAGGCTTTCGTGTTCGTCACTAACAATGAGAGGCACAACATAAACTGCAAAAAGTAGAAGCAAATACTAAGACATATGAGCTCCAGACATTAATATTGCTTTTGTAACTCATCTTACCGGTTGAGAAGGAGAAGGAAGAAGAAGTAGAAGGAGAAGGAGGACGTCCTAGAAAATCATCATGAATTTTTCAATTCCCAACTCAATTTCATCATTCATTGTCAAATTTTATCAAAATATCAATTTTCTCAGATTGAAACCTAAACTCTAAATCTTCTATCAATGCTTAAATCCGTGAAAAATAAACCAATTAAAGAAAATACAGGTGAATTTTCGACTCACCTGAACAAGAGGGAGTCGTCGATAACTTCAGAGGTCGCCGGAAAATCGAGAAAACGCCGTTCATCGAGGAGGCAGCAGCGTCGCGCAGAAAGGAGGTTCGAGTCCATCCGCTGCAGGTCCGTTGGCGGAGGGGAGGACTGCAGGCACGTTCGCCGCCGCTTGGAGCGTCGATCGACGCCTCAGTCTCGATGAGCGGTGGTCGATAGCAGGGGAAGGAGGCGCTGGTTCTGTGTTCGCGTGGGAGGAGGGAGACAAGCGAAGGAGAGAGAGAAAATGGGTAAAGAGTATTTTCATTTTTTTTTTTTAACCATTTTCTCATTTTTTTTATATCAATATCGTGAAGCGTCAAACGACGCCGTTTGGCCACTTTTTTTTTGCTCGTCCTCTTCTTAGAAACGGACTGGATTTCCGTTTCTAATCCGTTTCTAATAAATAGAAACAGTTCCTGTTCAAATGGCAACCGATTTCATATCCGTTTCTAAAATCTGTTTTTAAATCCATCACTAATCCGTCCCTAATCTTTGCGCGCTCGATTCTCGCCAATTTTAAGAACGGAAATTTCCGTTTCTAATTATTCCGATTCTAATCCGTTTCCATTCGTTTTCAAGGCTGTTCAAAGATGTAATGTCATTTTCCGTTTCTAATTTGTTTCCAATCCGTTGCTAAATAGAAACGGATGCCCCCGTTGCTAAAAATCTGTTGCTAATCAGCATTTTTCTTGTAGTGTATAGATTTTAAACTAATAACTGAGTACAACTTATTAACATAAATATTATATACTAAAAAACTTAATTTTATTCATAAAAAAGAGGTAAAATATTCTATTTATATATAAAACTATCCAAATATTTTAATTCTCATCACTTTACTATATCTACTTTGATAATCAATATAAATTTGCTAAGATCACAAAATCTGTCTGTGAGTTACATTTCAGTGATTTTTCAGCTTTAAAATAGAATTTTCTAAATTTGCATAGAATAATTGTTCGAAGGTCAAACACACTTGAATTGAAAAACTAATTACATATATATAATCTACATAATATTTTGCCTCTTTAGAGCTTTGAAGATCGGAATCATTACCGACATTGCCACCATACATGGTGGCCAGAGTGACAGCAAGTCTTTATTTCACGTCAATTTTTCTAATTAAATTAACTGTCTAAATCTCCAAATTCAATCATTTTAATCCCTAAATTCTAAATCTTTCAAAACTCCATTCAATGATCAAATTAATCAAAGAAGAACTAGCTAAGAGTGTTAAAGGTTAATTTTCGACTAACCTGAGAAAGAGGAATCAGTAGAGTAGCTCATTGTTGCCGGAAAATTGAGGGACAGAGGCTTGTCGGAGGAGACGGCTCCAACTTGCGATATAGGAGGCTTTGCTCGTCGAACAAAATGCTAGACACTTGGCTACCAACATCTAGAGTTCCAATTGCTACTTAGTTTCTGTTGAATGATGGGTGAAAATTGATTAGGAAAGAGATGTCGGGGAAAGAGAGAAGGAAAGAAAGAATGAAAAGAGGGGGGGGGGGGGGGGGGGGGGTTTACATTTTTGTAAGTG
>CANUEP010101978.1:0-23330 GCA_947857235.1 Jatropha podagrica
GAACCCCAAAGAAGACTATAACTAGACATTCCTCTTTTTTCAACTATTATTAATTGTTTTCTTTGTTTTTCTCCCTTTTTTAGTTTTTTTTTTTTACACACAAGAAAATCATTGATTCAAGAATCCAAATTTGCAATAGAAGGAAGAGGCAAATTGCTGTGATGACTCGATGATTGTTGGACATATGGTAGTTTTGTAGAAGCACTCATGGATTTTAGTCTCTAGTTCCATACTCTATTGATTATTAGCTATGTGGCTGTGTTGCTTTTAAAATTGATAAGCCTTCCTCACTTAGCATTGGTTGAATTTGGACTTGGCTTCTAATTAGCAAGGAAGAAGCGAAAAAGAATATGTAACCGTTTGTATTTTGTGGTTCCCACAATAAGGGTTTTTTTTGTGTTTTCAATGTAAAATTAACGAAAAATCAATCCTTTTTGGACGGAAGGACTGGATTGTTGGACGGAACTAAACCTTAAGGACGTCCGAATAATTTGAGCAAAATACATTAACGAAGTTATTAATTTGATAAAAACTCAAGGATGAAATAACTAAGTGTTTTTTTGTCATTTTAATGTAAAATTAACGGAAAATCAGCACTTTTTGGACGGAAGGACTAGATTGTTAGACGGAACCAAACCTTAGGGACGTCCGAATAATTTGACCAAAATACATAAACGAAATTATTAATTTAGTAAAAACTCAGGGATGAAATAATAATTTTCCCTCGAAATAATATCATCCTCTCAATTTAGTGTGAAAACATGTGAAATAATAAAAAAAAAATTATAATTTGAGTTTTTGTCTCATAAGATAGAAACCATCCATGAAAATATATATAAAATTAATCTTTCATACAAGTTATTCAAAAATATTTTAATAATTATTATAAATTTATTCTCATTTTTCTCTATTTTTTCTAAAGATAATTTATTATTTAATTTCTTAATATACTCATATTTAATCCACGTAAATTTCTAAAACTTAATGAATTGTTAGTGTAACAGTAGAACCCACTTTTGGGAAACAGAAGGTGTAATATGCCATAATGCCACAACGTTTCTTTCTCACAAGAAAAGAGTGAAATACAAATACTACTGTATATTCTTTTTGATTAGAGAACCTAACGCGCAACGACTTGTTTTATCTGTTCACACGGAGAAGGTGAACCAAACCAATCCATATATCAAAAGATATAGCTGTCATCCTCTATCTTCTTCATTCAAATTATAGTACTAGTTGCGTCTATTTTGTCTGTTCAAGCCCGTTTGATTGTACTGTCTCTCTCAGTCTCACCAACATTTCCTTTTCTATCTTTTCTTTTTTTTTTAGTTCTATTTTGTTCTTTTCCATTAGTTCTATGAACTTTGTCGATCAATAAGTTGGCCTAATTAGTTAGTTAATTAATTAATTAATTTTCTTTTGTGTTACTATCAATTTAGTTAATAAAATGCTGGTCTTGCAACGTTTTGCTGCGTTGTGTACCTGTTTGTTTCTTTTCTTTCCTTTTCATATTATTCTAAAATCAATGGTTTTGGGTTGAGAAGCTCATGATACGACCTTGGTTGCCATTGCAAATCTTTGATTCTATTTGTTCGCAGTTGATATTTCCATTGATTTTGAAGGTGACAGTTCTCTTATTTGTCCTTTTTCTTGATTTTATCTTCTGGGTGGGTTGTTCATATTTTGAAGTTCTGGTTGAGAATATATTGTACTTCTCCTTCTGTTGCACTTGCTTTTCTGCTTGTTACAATCCCTTCCAGGTTTCACTATCTCAACTCTCAGTTTTTTTCCTATTCGGCATTTTTAGTTCCGCTCTTCACGTAAAAATCTGAACTTTGCTCTCCTTTTATAATCTGGGTTTTACATATTCTGTTGAATTTGAATTTGATTTTGGAAATGGTCAATCGTGGGAAATCAAAATTGCTCATTTGGGTTTTTTCAATATTGTGTTTTCTATGTGTTTCTTTAGGATATAATCCTGCAGACAACTATTTGATAGATTGTGGATCCTCCACAAATAAATCAGTTGGAGACCGTATATTTGTATCTGATAAATTTTATTCCAATCTTCTTTCAAGTTCACACATCACTTTTGCCAATACCAGTTCAAGTCCCACTCAATCTGCATATGACCCTTCTCCCTTTAAAACTGCAACGATATTCAATGAAGAAACCCACTACACCTTTCCAGTCAAAAAATTGGGAAGACATTGGATTCGCCTTCATTTTTTCCCATTTGTGTTTAGCAACTATAACCTAAGCACTGCAAAATTTTCTGTTTCTGCACAAAATTTCACTCTCATCAAAGAATATCAACCAAAGATTACTCCTGTAGTTAAAGAATACTCTTTCAATGTAACTTCTGATAAGCTAGTTCTTACTTTCACTCCTTTTGCCAATTCATTTGCTTTTGTAAATGCTTTAGAAGTTTTTTCACTTCCAGATGAGCTAATTCCTTTGGGTGCCACCACCATTAGTCCTCAGGCGAACTACCAAAGTCTGCAGAACCAGGCATTAGAAACCATCGAGAGGGTTAATATGGGAAATCAAACTGTTTTTCCTCAAAATGATACATTGTGGAGATATTGGGTTTCTGATGGTGAGCATCTTACACACACTAATATAGGAAAGTTTGTGTCTAATGTCAAAGCTGTGAATTTCACTAAAGGAGGGCCAACAAAGAATATTGCTCCCTCCTCTGTCTACGGCACTGCCACTGTATTGAATTCGGAGAATGATCCTAATACAAATGCTAATGTAACATGGCTTTTTGATGTTGATCCTGGTTTTGATTATCTGGTTCGGTTCCATTTCTGTGATATTTTCAGCATGTCATTATCAAGATTCTACTTCAATATTTATCTAGGTTCCTCTTCAGTTATTCAATATTTTGATCTTCTTAATCGCACATCAAATATTGGTTCTCCTTATTTTCTTGATGTGATCACAAGGGTAAGTGGGAGTCGTATGCTAAATGTTAGCATTGGCCCTTCTAAAGATAGTCCTTACCCAAATGCCATTCTTAATGGGTTGGAGATGATGAAAATAAGCAATTCTAAGGATAGTCTTGATGTCTTAGACTCTATTTCCTCAAGAAGTTCAAGGACAAGAGTCATTCTAGTAGTAGGCTTGGCTGTCGGACTGTCTATCATTTGTGTTTTGGCTTTAGTTCTCTTTCTGCTGCATAGAAGGAGAAAGCTTGTAAACTTAAGCCATACGAGGGCAGACGATCACTTTAGCATGAATGGAGGAGATTCCATATTTTCCACTTCAAAATTCGGTTATCGCTTCCCATTTGTGGCTATTCAAGAAGCTACTGATAATTTCAGTGAAAGTTTGGTTCTTGGAGTTGGTGGTTTTGGTAAGGTTTACATGGGAGTTTTGAAAGATGAGACAAGAGTGGCGGTGAAAAGAGGAACTTCTCAATCACAAGGCATAGCAGAGTTCCAAACTGAGATTGAAATGTTGTCTCAATTCAGACACAGACATTTGGTTTCTCTAATTGGATATTGTGATGAAAGAAATGAGATGATCATAATATACGAGTACATGGAGAAAGGGACTCTCAAGGATCATCTCTATGGCTCAAATCATCCGAGCTTAAGTTGGAGGCAACGGCTTGAGATATGCATTGGAGCAGCAAAAGGACTTCACTATCTTCATACTGGCTCAACAAAGGCGATAATACACCGTGATGTAAAGTCTGCAAACATATTATTAGACGAAAATTTTATGGCCAAGGTTGCTGATTTTGGCCTTTCAAAGACTGGTCCTGAAATTGATCAGTCACATGTTAGTACAGCAGTGAAAGGAAGCTTTGGATACCTGGATCCCGAGTACTTAATCAGACAACAACTAACAGAGAAATCTGATGTTTATTCCTTTGGAGTAGTTATGTTTGAAGTTCTTTGTGGAAGACCTGTTATCGATCCATCGCTGCCGAGAGAAAAGGTAAATTTAGTTGAATGGGCATTGAAATGTCAAAGGAGAGGGCTACTGAAAGAAATTGTGGACCCTCGTCTTGAAGGTCAAATAAAACCAGAATCTTTGAAGAAGTTTGGAGAGATGGCAGAGAAATGTTTGGCAGAACACAGCATTGACAGACCTTCGATGGGAGATGTGTTGTGGAATTTGGAGTATGCACTTCAAATTCAAGGGAGTGAAGAGAAATCTAGCCATAATAGTGAGCAGACTGGACAATTTAATCGGGCCAATAGCTTTGAGGCTAGTGTATCTGCTGCACAAGTCAGCATGGGAAGTATGGGGGATATTGCTGGAGTTTCAATGAGCAAAATTTTTGCACAAATGGTGAGAGAGGAAATGAGATAGACTTGCAGTGAAGCCAAGCCATATACTCTACAACAAAGTAGGAGCTATCACTTTATCTAATCATAAATACTGCAAAAACTGAGATTAGAAATGTATAATGTACAGAAGGAGTGAATTCAAATTGGTTGCTAGTTTGGCTGCAATTTTTTGGAATTAGTTAGGTTTATTTGTATCCATTAGCCTATTTGTGTTTGATTTGAGATTTGTGCTCTTGTATGTTACCTATTCTTTATTTGGCAAAGAATTTTCTCTCTTGATGTGTGATCATGCTTACTGCATAAATTTGAAGCCTTATCTTTTGGCTTGTGTTATTCTTATGTAATCTAACTCATTTTCCTATACACTTAAATATGCTGTTTCTTAGGAAAAAAGGAAAAGAAAGAAAAGAGAGCAATAAAATACCAGAACAGAAAGAAAATATTTGAACTTTGGGTAAATGGGTCTTAAATGCAGTCTGCATTGCATACAACTTGCTCTAGTAAAATCACCTTCAAGTGAGGAAGGTCATTAGAAGAAATAAACAATGTTTGGGTCTTTGATGGCGTGCAAAATAAGTAAACAAGTTCAGTTCTCTGTGAAACCACCAAAAGGTTTTATAATGTGTGATATTTTTCTTCTGAATCGAATTAAATAAAAATTATGGTTTAAATATATTTTAATTTGAAAATGATAAAATAGAAATTTAAGGAAAAATAATTAACTCGTCTCTTAGGTTTAACTAAACTAATTAAGTCATCTATGGAGTTTAACAATATTAATTCATGGTATTCAAGATTTACTTCCATCAAACCACTTTATTATTTTCTTTAGATTTTTTTTGTTAAAACCTTTGAAAAACACTAAAATACTCTGACACTTAAGAGGGAAAATAATTAATTCGTTGTTCATGAGATTTGAGCAAACTAACTAAGTTATCCCTACAGTTTAATAATATTAATTAATAATCTCCGAAATTTATCTCCGTTAAACCATTTGACCATTCCGTCCATTTTCTCCATATTTTTCCAGTAAAATCTAAAAAAAAAAAGACTAAAATATTTTACATTTAAGTAGAAAAAAACTAAACTAACCTAGGTTAGAATTTCCATTTGTCATGGAATGAAAACAAATAATTAGGGAATACATTGATTATTAAATATTCACTAAAAAATTTTTTTATCAACATAATGCGTTAATTTATTGTCTTGACTCATCTACAAAAAGATGAAAAAGAAAAATATACGTCGAGTTAATTTCGATAAAAATAACAGACATTTAATTTTATGTATCAATATTCAAGAGAAAAAATTATTTTACATATTCCGATATAAATTGCAACTAATGAAACGAATGTAAGACCATAAGAATAATAAGAATATTTAAAAAAAAAAGTTCACCATTTCTGCAGAAATTTAGTTGTAAATTTATTAAGACTTAACCATTATTTTGTTATAAAGCAAATAGCCTAGGTTAGTTTAGTATTTTTCTTCTTAAATGTAATAATATTTTAGTTTTTTTTGAAGGTGATAACAAAGAATAATGAGAAAATTAATAAAATAATCAAATGGTTTGACGGAGATAAATTTCAAAGATCATTAATTAATATTGTTAAACTGCAGGGATAACTTACTTAGTTTGATCAAATTTTAAGGACGAATTGATTATTTTCCCTTTTTATGTATTAGTCTTTTTTTTTTTTAAAGGGAAAAAAATGGATGGAAGGATCAAATGGTTTAATTAATATTGCAAAACTATAGATATGATTTAGTTAATTTAGTGAAATCTCAAGAATCAATTAATTATCTTTCAAAAAAAATAAATGGAACCAGTTAATATTATAAATATGAAATAATAATATTAATTAATTACGTTTCATTTTCGCTTAACTTAAAAAACTTGAAACCAACAGCCGACGGTGGTTGTTAATAGCTAGTAGGTGGTAGAAGTCGATAGTTGTTAGTTGATGAATGTTTGGTTACTTTAAAAATGTAAAATCACCATGGTATTAGCTATAATTATTTTTGTGCATTATCATGATATGTATGTTTTTAATTTTTTTAAAGTGGATATGTTATCTTTTATTTTAATGTCTTATATAAATAAAAACTATTAATTAAATTTCTTTATAATACTATTTAATATAATTATAAATAAGAAGATCACGTAAAAATATTAGTAATTATTTTATAATGTTAATGAAGAATATTCGAAGGCCCAACAAAGACGAAGCAAGCAAGAAGACGCAAACAACGCGCAGGTCTGAAAGGAGTGGACTAGTCACACTACAGCCCAAAAAATAAGCTGAGCGAGACTCAGAGTGAGAACTGCCTCCTCTTCCTTTGGGTCTAACTGTATATCACAGACTTGTCTGTTCCCAGAACAGAAAGAGAGAAAAAGAAAAGAAAAGTCTTTAGTTCAATCAATGTTCTTCGTGTCTCTGTTACTGTCATTGTCTGTATGCCTCCAAGTGAGTGTCTCAAGTAGCAATCTTTGTATCTTGAGGAGCAACTGCATTTCTTCATGAAATATCTTACTTTCTCGAGTTCTTTTCCTTCTTTAATTGTCTGTTCTACACATATGGCCCTTTGGTGGGTTTTATTATCAACTTGCCTAAAACCCTAAAACCCCCATCTGGAGATATTTAGACAACCAGTGAAGTTCCATTCTTTTTTCAATTCTTTCTCTGTCAGTTACTATGTTCCTAATTTGAAGGTAAACATTCCATTTTCATTATTTTCTTGCTTTTTTATGTTCCATACTCATTATCATTTTGGTTACTGCATCTAGCAATTCAAGAAGTGAGAATTATAGAGAATGTAACTG
This sequence comes from Jatropha podagrica, assembly GCA_947857235.1. Taxonomy (NCBI): domain Eukaryota; kingdom Viridiplantae; phylum Streptophyta; class Magnoliopsida; order Malpighiales; family Euphorbiaceae; genus Jatropha; species Jatropha podagrica. Next base: position 7,132 of record CANUEP010101978.1, read on the forward strand.
AAGTTTTTTGCTCTAATTCTTGCTCGTCTTTTGTTATTAGTTGTAAGCCAACAACACCACACTTTTTGTATATTTTTACACTTTGTGTGCTTGATTTAATTGTTGAATCTTTTTGAAGGGTTTGTACTACTGGCTCTTGGATTACTATAGTATTTGAGTTCAAGGTACATGTATATAGATTTGTTTTAAGTGTGATTAATGACATCAGTACCTTCAAAAAACATATGGATGAGGAGGCAGCAATGCCCTTGTGGTGATTGGAAATGTTATATTACTCATGAAGGAGATGCCGAGGAGACATCAATTGCATCCCATTTGGTAAAAAATGACACCTTTCAATCTGACGCAATGGTTGCCCCATATGTAGGAATGGTCTTTAAGAGTGATGATGATGCCTTTGAGTATTATGGAAATTTTGCTAGGAGAAATGGGTTTTCCATTAGGAAAGAAAGGTCTAGATTGAGCCCTCAATTAGGAATTTATAAACGTGATTTTGTTTGTTACCGTTCTGGATTTGCACCAGCTAGGAAAAAGTCTACTGGGGAACATCAGAGAGATAGGAAATCAGTGAGATGTGGATGTGATGCAAAAATGTATTTGTCAAAGGAAGTTGTTGAAGGGGTTTCTCAATGGTTTGTGGTGCAATTCAGCAATGTACATAATCATGAGCTTTTGGAAGATGACCAAGTGCGGCTACTTCCTGCATACCGAAAAATTCATGAGGCAGATCAAGAGAGAATTTTATTGCTTTCAAAAGCTGGGTTTCCAATACATCATATAGTGAAGATGCTAGAATTAGAAAAGGGGATTCAAGGTGGACAATTGCCTTTCCTGGAGAGGGATGTTAGGAATTTTGTTCAAAACCGCAAGAAAATTGTTCAAGAGAATGATGCTTTACTCGCTGAAAAGAGAGAAAATGATACCATGGAACTGCTTGAGGCATGCAAGGCTACAAAAGAAGTGGATGAAGAGTTTGTTTATGATTATACAGTAGACGAGAATGATAAGGTTGAGAACATTGCATGGTCTTATGGTGACTCTGTTCGAGCCTATTCATTATTTGGTGATGTGGTTTATTTTGATACTAGTTATCGCTCAGTCACATATGGTATGCTTTTCGGAGCATGGCTTGGAATTGAAAATAATGGGAAAACCATATTTTTTGGTTGTGCTCTATTGCAGGATGAAACACCTCGATCCTTTGTGTGGGCTCTGCAGGTTGGTTACATTAATCTTCTGACTTGATTTTAGGCATCGTCATGTGTATATGTTTTTTTCCCATGATTATCATTTTGTTTTGCATTTGTTGTAGGCTTTTATCCATCTTATGAAAGGAAATTGCCCACAGACAATTATAACTGACCTTGATATGGGGCTTAAGGATGCCGTAAGCAGTGAATTACCCAGTAGTAAACATGTTATATCTATATGGAATATTCTACCCAAGGTATACAGTTGGTTTTCTCTTCCTCTTGGTACTCAATTTCAAGAATTTAAATCCAAGTTTGACGAGTTGTATCATATTGAGAGCATAGAAGAGTTTGAAGTTCATTGGAGTCAAATGGTTTCCATGTTTGGACTTGGTTCCGATAAACACATTTCTTTGCTCAATTCGCTTCGGGCATCCTGGGCTTTATCCTATGTGAGAGGTAACTTTCTTGCTCGAATGGAAACATCAGCATATTCGAAGTCTGTGGATGAATTTTTGAAAGGAGTGTGCAGTGCACAAACATGTTTGCGTAGCTTCTTTGAGCAAGTATGCCAATTTCAGATATTGTCTAGTAGCCTATTAATGAAAATTCACTTTTTTAATTGTTTTTTACTTTTCTTGATGCTCTCGCAGGTCGGTATCTCTGCCAATTTTCAGAACCAGACACGTCGAGAGATGCAATATACTCCTATGAAGACATGCATGCCTATTGAGGAGCATGCACGCAGTATTCTTACACCTTTTGCCTTCATTGCTTTACAACATGAATTGGTGTTAGCAATGCAGTATTCTTCATCTGAAATTGCCAACGGCTCATGTCTAGTACATCACTTCAAGAAGATGGATGGTGAGAATTTTGTTGTATGGATATCAGAAGATGATCAGATTCATTGTTCCTGTAAAGAATTTGAATCTTCAGGGATATTGTGCAGACATGCTCTTCGTGTATTCATACAGAAAAACTACTTTCAGCTTCCTGAAAATTATTATCTAAGCAGATGGCGACGGGGAAGCTCTCTAGTTTTCTATGATGATCAATATACTCATAGTAACAATGATGAGTGGCTTCAGGAATATCAGTCCTTGACTGAAACTCTGTTTGCAGAGTCATCAATCACAAAGGAGCGCACAGATTTTGTTCGTAGGGAACTTCCAAAAGAATTGACAAGAATTCTTAATGAGGTTAGAGAGATGCCTGAGAATGATGGGGTTGCTATGGATTTGACACTCTCGCCAACTGGTTAGTTCAAAAGTTGGTGGAAATTCAATGCGGTAAAAATTTAGGGGAGTACATGATCAAAGGCCGTGAAAGGTCCAAAATATGTGTGCATTCTCATTGTTCACTTTCACTTGGAAAAATAGCACAAATTATTGTTTCATGGCACTAGTATGTTCTGTTTTGCTTCGTGGAAAACTACTAAGCTGCAAAGAATGTGAATTGGAGCAAAATGGATTAACCTAAGCTGTTGTAATCATGTAAAATATAAAAAGATGTGTTTCACTCACTGAAATAACTAATCAAAGTAGCGGTTTGACTTAGTTTGTTCTCATCCTGATTTCTGTTTCTTTTTTCTGTCAAAATCCAATTCTCTTTTTGTGGGATTTACTTGAAATCTTGAAGAGAGAGGATGTTTTGCAATGCACATTCCATGCTTGCTCTGGCATTGGTCATTTCTTCTCATTGTTAAAATTACGTAAGCTATGGTTTTTGACTCAGTAGTTGATTCGATGAAAGAAAGGGAAGAAGATGAAAGTGAAAGAGGAAGAAGTTAAAGGAAAAGGCTCTTTACCCTTCACAAGTCATTGCAGATGTTTGGGCATGTTCATAAATTAGCATGGTAGTGAAAGTATCATTAGCTGCACTCTAAAATAAATTGCACTGCGAAGCACCTCTCTAAAAGTCCCCTTGAAACTTCATCAGCTGCATTTCCGGCAGAATCAAGTTGCAAAGGGCTCGCAGTTCTTAGCATAAGGTTAGACTGGCCGAACCCATAATTCAGCAGAATGTTTTGATGTCTATAGTAATTCTTCACCTGCAACAAGTCTCTGGAGAAAGGGCCTTTTATTTATTTTATTTCCCACCTTTTTCTGTTTTTTAATTTTTCAGGACAAGGCTTCCGTTATTTTTAATTAAAATTTGATCTTGTTTGATTATTCTTTTTCCAATTCCTATCAGGAAAGGCTTCTGTTATTTTTAATTAAAATTTGATCTTGTTTTATTTTTTTTCCAATTCCTACTTAGTAAAGGAGACAGTCCTAAACTCTGATTAATTTATCTTCTCCTAATTCTAGTCGGAAATCCCACAAAACCTTATATATAGTCCTATCCATTGGTGAAACACATACACAATCGCATTAACTTTTTTACAAAAGAAAGAAGAAGATGAGTCAACAATTTCATGAGGACGAGCAACAAGAATTAGGGGAAGAACAATCGCAAGACCTGAACCAACAAGAATTATTGGAAGAGCTATCGGAAGCTTATATTCATTATCACCAGCAACTTTTAGAGCAAGAACTAGCCTTACAACAACCCCCCCAAGCAACAGTTGATTACTCACAATTCATGTCGTTCTTGACTCATGATAAGTCATTTTTTACACCATGGAGTTGGAACGCTAATGCCGAAGAAGAATCAAATAACCAAGAAAAACAGAGGATAATATTGCAGCCGGGTTCTTTCTTCAGTTATGATGTGATTTCACAGGTGCCTTACCTGGAGCCGAAGAAAAGTTTGGACCAACTCGCAAGTCCTTCAACGGATGTTTGATCATTATTAGAGTTAAAACTGTATTCTGTATTACATGAAAATAGAAAAAGAAATAAACTCTTTTATTACATAAAAATAGGAAAATAGCTTGTGACTTCTCTCGTGTTAAAAGGATATATGCTGGCATGAATTCAAAGTATCTATTTTATATTCTACCGTCAATTGAACAAATTTTCAAATATAGTAAAAAATAAAAGATTTTTTCTTTAAAAAAAAAAAAAAAAGAATTTGAATATCACCGGTTCGATTCGCAGCCTCTATCCGGCTCGGTGCAATTAAGAAAACAGAACAAATATCCCACATCATATCTGGTCCGTTGCTCTCATCGAACTTTACATTACTCTCTACCATAGACGATAAGAGAGAGAGAGAGAGAGAGAGAGAGAGAGAGAGAAACCCTAGCCATGGATCGCTCCTCCGATAAGGATAAATCCTCCAAACGCTCCCGGGATGATCGGGACCGCGGCTCTGCCAAAGACCATCGTGACCGCCGGTCCCGAGACTCCGATTCTTCCCATCGCCACCACCGATCTGAGCGGGAAAGCCATCGGGAGTACCATAAATCTTCTTCAAGGCGTGAGGATCGGGAGAGCTCGCGAGACCGCGAATCTAAGAGCGAGCGCTCGTACGACCCTAGAGAGGATAGGGAGGGGAGTAGGGATAGGCGCGAACGGTCTAACGAGCCGCGAAACGATCACAAATCCTCATCGAGGAGGGAGGAACGAGAGCGGTCTCTGGAGAGGTCCTACGATCTGAGAGAAGAGAGAGATGGACGCGAGAGGTCTGAGGATTTGGAGTATGAAGCTAGAAGAAAGAGGAAAGAAAGAGGAGATAGCGAGGATAGGGTTCTCGAGAAGGAGAAGAGGCCTAGAGTTTCAGGGGAGAAGAGAGAGAGGAGGAGATTTGGGGATAAAGTAAAACAGGAAGAAAATACTGATAACAATGATAATAATTTCACTATTGAAAATGAAAAGGGAGTGCAATCAATTGGGATTAAAGTTAAACAAGAAGTGAATGGTGAGTCAACTGATGATGGTACTACCAATGGCGGCCTTGCAACTGAGAATGTAAGTGTTCTCTCATTCTAAGTTTTGTTCCAGTAGGATTTTGCTCTTTTTTTTTTTTGATAATATTTACTTGCTGCGAATGTTAGTTTGCTTGGGTAAATCGGAATAGTCAGGTACCATTTGTTCTTTGTCCCAGCTATTGTGAGCTAGTCAGTTTCTTTTTTTTTTTCTTTGCTTTTTATTTAATGGGTAATTTATATATATGAAATTTGAACTTTCTCAAATTGCACTTCCTATTCTGAATGCTTGTCTTGTTTGCAAGTCAATAGAGTAGATACTTGTAGTTTAAGAAGGACTGGCAGTTTCTTTGATTTGCTGCTGCACGTTCTTTACCTCGTCTACCTGGATGGAGGTAGAAAGGAACTGGGCTATAACCTTTTGCTTTGTAAGTGGTTTTTCATTTCACATGCTTTATGCACATAATGCAGCCTGCGATACCTCTATTTTTCTTATATTCCTTTCATTAATTATGTTTTATGTAACATTTTTGTATTTGCTTTTTGATTGTTGTTTGAAACATTTGGACCCAATTTAGTTCATAATGCAAACATGTCTAAAAGCTTTGAATTTCCCAAGGGATTGATGCCTTTTCCTTTTCTTGTAAGCTTATTTACCTCTATTATAGTTCTTATCCTATTCTTTTCTGATTGTCTTCATTCATTTTTCTCCTTTTTGATACACATGTATGTTGACATGTGAATTTATTCTTCTGTCCTTGTAGGGTGCTGCCCTGGAATCATCCACTAAGACAACTAGCCTTGTGCATGAGAATTCTGTTGCCCCTGTTCATCCTCTTCCTACCAAGGTATCTTCAATTTCAAAAACAAATGAAAATAAGGGAGTTAGTATTACCAGATCTCATGAGGTTCCTGGAAAATCTAGTACAGATGGGACATCTTCAGCTGCTGGGAAAAGTGGAAGTCTATCCCTTGATGCTTTAGCAAAAGCTAAAAAAGCTTTACAAATGCAGAAGGAACTGTCTGAGAAGTTGAAGAAGATACCACTTGTAAGTTCTTAACTATGCTATATATATATATATATATATATATATATATATATTCCTTGCCATGCGTTAACTTTTGTTAAATCTGTTGATGCAGTTAAGCAAGGGTGCTACCTCAAGGTCAGATAATAAAGCACCATTCGCATTAAAGGAGGAAAACATACAGTCTTCTGGTACTGGAGCAATACAGGGGCTAGCTCCATCGACATCCACTAATGCTGTTTCAGCAGGGACATTGAGTTCATTGGTTTCTGGTAAGCCACCTGCAAGTGGCATGGCATCTCTTCCTGGACTTGCCAGCATACCCAATATTGAAGCTGTTAAACGTGCACAAGAGCTTGCTGCTAAAATGGGATTTCGGCAGGATCCTGAGTTTGCTCCTCTTATAAACTTGTTCCCTGGTCAAGTGCCAGCAGAAGTTTCAGTGCCACAGAAGCCTACCAAGGCTCCCGTTCTTCGTATAGATGCACTTGGTCGTGAAATAGATGAACATGGAAACATTGTGAACCTTACTAAACCAAGCAACCTTAGCACGTTAAAGGTATGCTTAGTATCAGCCTTTTTTTTATATAAATAATAATAATAATGATTAGGTTTGCATTTGTGAACTATGTCATATTTGGTTTTGATTATTATTATGGCAATAATTTCCAGGTTAACATCAACAAGCAGAAAAAAGATGCATTTCAGATTCTTAAACCTGAATTGGATGTTGATCCTGAATCAAATCCTCATTATGATCCAAGTATGGGCATTAATAAAACTAAGCTTTTGAGGCCCAAACGAATGAGTTTTCAGTTTGTAGAAGAAGGCAGATGGTCAAAGGAAGCTGAAATGATGAAATTGAAGGTACTTCTTACCACTTTACACTATCAATGTCACTTTATCTGCTGTTTACCTGTTTTCGTGGTTTGCATTTGCTAATTACAGAGCAAATTTGGAGAAGAAAGGGCAAAAGATATAAAGGCTAGACAAGCGCTACATGCAAAGGCAAAAGCAGCTCCTGATATAAATCCCAATTTGATAGAGGTATCAGAGAGAGTTATAATTAAAGAAAAGCCCAAGGAACCAATTCCTGAAATTGAGTGGTGGTAAGTTGATAATATGTGATAATCAGTCACAACTTGATCTTGAATTGAATCACACCCTTTGTCATAGATGTGTTGACCATAATTGTTTGTTGGGATTTGGGTTGGACCAAGTAACTCTTTAACTTGCCCTTTAATGCTTTATGAGGGGATAAGAGTTTGAATGATTCCTTTTTGGGGATACAACTGTGGTTTTAGCTAGTGATTGGCTTTGTGCTTGTGTCTGGTGGATTGCATATGCTGGGGATTAATTACATTCTCATTGAGAGAGAGAAGGGGGTTACTCATGATAGTATTTTGTCTATATTTCTTACAAGAACAACCTGTCTCCTTCTGTGACCTGCAATATTTTTAATCACACTTAATCAAAAATATAATTGAATTGGATTTCATTGTTCTACCTTTTTTGTTTGCCCTCCTTCTTGGTCCTGTGTTTTTGGTGTTTTCTTTTCCAGCTTCTCATATTTATTGTTGGCAGACTAAAACTGGTTATGGCTGAATTTCAGGGATGCTTCTCTTTTGCCAAGTGGTACCTATAGTGGAATTGATGGGGGTAACATAAGTGACAAGTTGAAAATGGAGAAGATCACAATCTATGTGGAGCACCCACGTCCCATTGAGCCTCCTGCTGAGCCAGCTCCTCCTCCACCTCAGCCGTTGAAGCTAACAAAGAAGGAACAGAAGAAGCTCCGCACTCAGCGTCGTTTGGCTCGGGAAAAAGATAAGCAGGAGATGATTAGGCAAGGCTTGATTGAACCCCCAAAACCTAAAGTAAAGATGAGCAACTTAATGAAGGTTCTGGGCTCTGAAGCTACTCAAGATCCCACAAGACTTGAGAAGGAAATCCGCAGTGCAGCTGCTGAGCGTGAACAAGCTCATATTGACAGGAACATTGCGCGTAAGCTCACTCCTGCTGAGCGTCGTGAGAAGAAGGAGAGAAAGCTTTTTGATGATCCAAATACTTTGGAAACTATTGTTTCTGTCTATAGAATCAATGACCTTTCACACAAGAAGACCCGCTTCAAAGTAGATGTTAATGCTCAGGAGAACCGCTTGACTGGCTGTGCTGTCATTTCTGAAGGAATGAATGTTGTGGTTGTTGAAGGAGGAACCAAATCCATTAAGAGGTATGGGAAGCTAATGCTTAGGCGCATTAACTGGGCTGAGGCTGTAGGAGGAGATGATGAAGAAGAAGAAGAAAAAGAAGAAGATGACAACAAGGAGAAGCCTGTGAACAAATGCGTATTGGTGTGGCAAGGTAGTGTTGCCAAATCAAGCTTCAATAGGTTTTCTGTACATGAATGTGTCACGGAGGCTGCAGCTCGGAAAGTGTTTGCCGATGCTGGTGTTGCCCACTATTGGGATCTTGCTGTCAACTTCTCTGATGATTAAATGTAAGTGGCTGCTTCCATTAAATTTTCTTGGTTGCTAGTATTTTTATTGAAGTTGACCTACTTGAAACATTTTAATAGTAAGCTGAAATTGCTTGTGTCAACAAATTTTCATTAGAGGTATGTTGCTTAACGGTTTCTGTAAATTCAAGTTTCATGTGTTTGAGTCATGCTATCTGTGTGCTTAAGTTTTTCTTGGTCGAGTATGTTGGGCTGGCTAGGGTCAAGGAGATCCACACTTGTTTTAAAATCCTCGGCATCCAGTCGTTACTATCTATATGGTTAATTGAAAATGATGTTATTTCTGAAGGTGCTTTTGGATAAACTAAACCAGGTTTTTATGATGATCTTTGAGTACTGAATAGGATTGAAATTGTCTTGGAAATAGATTTTTTCTTAGTGGAGAGGAGCAGCTAAGTGGGTAGAAGAGAGAAATGAGCATAATTTTGTTGAGTCCTAAAAAAGTGGTTCTTTTGGTGAATTGTTCATTAAATTCTTTTTACTGTGACAAGTTTAAGTTACCAATGGTAATTTAAGAATGATAAAGTGCAGTGGTTCTAATTTAAGAATATGAACATAGATCTGTCTCAATTATTTCTTGTATTTCAGTTTAGGCAGTTCAAATAGCTGCCTGCAAATGAACGGTATGGACCTATGTTGCATTTTTTATGCTTGAAAGGGCAAGATAACATTCTAATTTTTTTCTTACAACATTATAATATTGACACCTCATAAAATTAATTTTTTTGCTTCGGCTTTTCTTACAACGTTGCTGTTGATGACAATCGGCCATTAAGGATACAATTATTTGATAAATTATTTATCACATAATTTTATTTTTAAAGATAAAATATATTATTATTATTATTATTATTATTATTATTATTATTATTATTATTATTTATTTTAATGGTTATATAAACAAAAAATAGTAATTAGTTTTTTTAATACTCAATAATGATTTATTATAGAAATATCAGTTTTAAACAAAATGAATATTCATTATTTTTATAATGTTAATAAAATTTTTTAATAATCTCCATTTGTGGTTCTTAGGTTTTCTTTATCAGTATTTGGAACCCTGTTTTCATTGAAGCTCTAGTATGTATGTGACACTGTTTAATATGGTTTCAAATAAAATTTTATTGACTTTGAAAAAAAGAATGCATTTTTACGGATTTTCAAAGTTTGGTTTCTCTTTTAAAATGATCTTGTTTATGTTTATCTGAATTGGACATCATGTTTTAAGATTGGATAACTGTTGTAGGGCAATGACCTAATGTTTCTATTAAATAGATTAGCCACGAAATATGTAGATTGGCGAAAATCAAGGGACCAATTTGGAACATAAAAGTATAATTGGATGCCCTTAAAAGAGACCAATTGACCGAATTGATGGAATTATTGATTGTATTTAATTTTTAATGCAGTTCGGTTTCAATTTTCGTAGAAAAATCAGAACTTTTTCCAATTTCATTCGGCTTTTTGTGAACCTAAAAGATAAAAATTAAAAATTGTTAAAAAAAGAATTAAACAAATTAAATTCACCATTGTCAATTTTATTTTATACACTCTTAATTTGCTTCAATTTCATTAAAAATAAAAAATTTTAATTTATTCAATTTATTTTGATGTAATTTAAGGCTTTTACTTAGTAAACGGAAAACAGAAAATTTAATAACAAGGGTGAGTTCGCTAGAATGGACACATGTTCTCGTAATTACAGGGAGGAGGCTTCTGTAAAATGTTTTTATGTAGGCTTCTATCATCAATTACTTTTTAGCTCGGTGGCATGTGTTCCGTTTAGTTAGTTTTTATTTTAGTCAGTTTTTTAGTTTTTTAGTTATTATATATATAAATTTATTTGGGGTGTATTGAATTACGATTGTGCTAGATTTTAAAACAATTGTTAAGTTTGATGGAATTAAAAAATTTTTTAAAATTTTCACATATTTTATAAAGAGTTTTATGAGATTGGTGAGATTTTTTTTATTATATATTTTGATGAAATTATAATAATTTTTATATATCAAATGAAAATTAATTTCAAAACTTAATTGAATAAATTAAACGGTTTTTGAGCCTAATTAAAATTGAAAAATAATGGAAAATCAAAAAGTTAAATGCGTTCTATTCTCTAAAATTTTTTTTTTATTCATTAAAACTTTATTCCCGTTACTCATTATATGGATTCAGCAGTGGGTACTCTATCCATCATCAATAAAAAAATATATTTTAAATAATTTTAAAATTAGGATAGTTAAAAGACTTATGAGTATCTTATTCGTTTAAGGAGTACTTTTAATAGATTTTAGATGAACACAGATAGTAAATATTGAAATGGGTCGAATACGAGTACTTGTATTCAAACGGGTTTAGAATGCAAGCATAATAAAATTTTGAAAGATAGTAGTTTAAAATTCGTAGGTTTTCACCCTCTTTCCTTTTTGTTGAAAGGATGTATTAAATTAAGATTCTAGTACATTCAAAAAAAATTTTGAAATATTTGAGTTGAACGATGGATTTGCGAATGATGCTTTTATTGATAGTGACACTTTAAAATCCAACAAATTAATAATTTGGTAGAACCTTTTGTAATTTTTTGAATACCAATAAATTTAGATAGACTTATAAAAAAAATATAATTAAATATAATAAAATTTTAATAGACTCTAAAAAATCTAAATTAAATATAATTGAAATTTTAAAATATTTTAAAATCTAATAGAATCTTTTAAAATCCAGTTATTTTCATAAGTTATGTTTTATTCCAATTGAATGATTTACATCATGAATTTAGCTCTAATTCATTTAAATTTTAGGTTTTTCTTTTTTATTTTAGTTTGAGCTTGATTCAATTCATTGAATACAGAAAAATTCATATAAAAATATACAATAGTGTTGTAAATTTTATATTTTAATTATTTATTATAAATTTTTTAGTTAAAACCTAATAATAAAAAAATTTTAGAATTCTAAATTCATCATATAATACAATAGCTTTTTTACACTTAATAATACCCTACTTTAATTTTATTAAATCATATTTTGATTATATTACATTTAATCAAATATTAATAAGACCAACAAATGATTTTTATAATGTCATTAAATAAAATCAAATAAATGGCTCACACATTTCCTATCTTTTGTTTTTTAAATTTATTAGAGATTTTATAATGGTAATAACACTGTAAACTATATAATAAAAAATAATTTTTTTCTTAACTCATCAAATTGATAAAAATAATACCTTGAAGTCAATACCTATTACTTTTTATATAAATAAAAAATCTAACTATGAACGCCACCTCATTATCATTTCACCTGATTTACATATGTTTTACGTGTGGAGTTCATTAATGGAGCAAACAGTGGGGAGGTTGACTCTTAAATCAATGTCCACTTTTTGACTCCAAGAGATATATTAATTATGACGGCCTAACGTACGCCTTGAAACGGTCTACACCATTTGAACACATACACTTGTACGCCAAATGCATAAGTTGACCTTTTTAAAAAAATAAAAAAAAAAATCTTATGGTATTTTTAGTTTCTATTTTAATTTATTAAATATTTTTAATTTATAAAATTATCATATTAAATTAAGTGCTTTCAATGCCAATGCAAATCTTTACTGATGCATCATATATAATAGAAGATCTAAATAATAATGTGATTGAATTTTTATTTATAAATATCGGATTTAAAAGTATTTTTTAAAATATTATAAATTTTTTTGGTGAAAGGTATAAAAAAAGAATTTATGCATTTACACACGAATTTTTGGCAAAAGGCACATGCAGAATCCTTATCAAAATCTAATTGAATTGAACTGCATTTAAATCAGAAGCTTCTAAAAGGGTGTTAGCAGTTGATTTATACCTAACGTATGACTCATACTTGACACCAATATAAAAGATGTTGATGGCTCCATCGGCTAAAATTCAGATTTTTTTTTTTTATAAGAATTTGAATTCCATTATTTTTAGAAAAATAACTAGCAATAAAAGTTTCAAATTAATAATTATTTAAAGGTAATAATTTTATTGAATATTATTTTAAAAAAAATTAATTAATACTTTTTATTTATATAATACGTTAGAATAAAAAATAAAATAATATGCATTATAAATTATATAATATTTTAAAAAATAATTATATGCTTATCAATAATTTAATATTTTAACAATGACTACTACTAAAATTTTATCAAACTTCAACATTCATCAGCTAATCAGCCATCATCACTAAGGGTCTATTGGCTAAGGCTGTGTTCGACAAGAACTTTTTGAATAGTTTTTAGAGTTTTGACTAGTCAAAATGCTAAACACTCATTAAAAAATTGTTCGATAACATAACATTTGGATTAATTTTTAAAAGTTATGACAGCTTTTTGTAAAAAATAAATTCATGTAACGTTTAGCTTTTAGCGTTTTATGAAACGCTATTCAATCAGCTAACAATCAAACACCGCTAAAACAATTAACAACTATCAAAACAATTAATTTTACCGAACAGATCCTAACTATTAGCAACCACTAGCTATTTCATTTTAGCGAGATTTTATATAAATGTGAAGAAATGGAAATATTGTTGGACAAGGACAGGTAAGAAGAAGAAAAATACACACAGGTTCCCAACCATTGAAAATTGGAAGTGTAATACTAATAAATATGCAATTATTTTGACCAAAACAAACAGTTGAGAATTGAGAAGAATACTGCCCATAAACATGCATTTATAGTTTTACCCATTTTCTGTTTTGACTTTTTTCTTTTCACATCTCCTTTTTCGAAATAGGTATAGATTAGCTTGCAATTTGGTAAGTGGTGGTAGCGTATCTGTATCATCTACTAAGCTCTTTACTCTTTTGTGCCCAAAATTAGGGGTGAGTGAGACCGAACAATCCAATCAAACCGATTGCATTTCAAATAGTTAACTGAATTGAGATTTATGTCCAAAAATAATGATTCAAAAGTTAAAAATAACTTAATTAAATCCAAACCGATTTGATTTAGTTCATTACCAAATCGATTTTTACACTCTTCTGTTCGGATTCGATTATCATAAAGATTGTTTGGTCATAGGTTCGATTGAACCGATGCCCATCCATATCCAAAATGTCAAAATGTCAGGCTTCTCTTTTTTTTTTTTTTTTTTTTTTGGTCATGAACTCTTTGTCTTTTCTTGCCTCAATGAGAAGGCATATATAGGTAACTTAGGCAAGCTGCATAATGAATTCCATAACTCACAAGACACTCATTAATTTCGCATCTTCTTAAGTTTGACAAACGGCAAAAGAACTCTTAAGTCTCTGAGAAAAAAACTTATTGCCAACATATTTTTGGATTAAAAATATTATAGTAATTCTTTCTTTAGAATAATATTTTCTATTTCTAGAAACAAATTATTTTATATTATCCAATTTGGTATCACTTCTTTTCCTCCTCCTGTTCTTATTTGGTGAGTATTTTATTTTTTATTTTTTATTTTTAAAAATTACTCCTTCACAGAATTGAATTGCATTCCATTTACAAGATAGAGTTTAAACTTTAAATCAATTGCATATGGTCTTAGATCCAATCAATTGGAAATCGATTATTAGGCTTTATACGGTTTATTAGTATATAATCAAATGCTAAAGGGAGAAATTCTTCATAATTAATCAGATTATTCAAACTCTAAATATTAGTAAAAATGTTAACCCATTCAATACTACATAATAGATGTAATATTTTGACTTTAAGCCTTATTCGATAAAATTAATTATTTCAGTATCTGTAAGCTGTCGGCTGTATTACTAATGTTTCATCAAATGTTAAATAAATTACTCTCTCCGTTCTATTTATATAAAGCAAATTTCCTTTTTAAATATTTTATTTATATATTACTCCATTTAAAAGAAACAGATGAGAATCCCATATGGTGCAAATTAAGAATAAAATGCCAACCCTCATATTATCCAAAATAAATTACACTCCATTGTCTCATTTTATTTATATAATTTGACGTATATTAAGAATTTACTTAATAAAAATTATTTTACCTTTTTATATTTTTTAATTTATTAAAATATTAATAAAAATCATTCATTTAATGAATAATTATAAAAATAATTATTTATATATTTAAATTTAAAAATTTTGTAGATATTTTGAAATATTTTAAAAATAATAATAAATAAACAAAATGTGAAGACAGAGTATATTTTTAATGACCATCTGTCATTTCAACAAATAAAATTTTATTAAATACTTAGTACAGATTAGTTAACTATTACCATCCACTGACACCGCTGCACATCCTACACAACAATTACCCCTAGCTGATAGTAATGCCAGTAAAAATTCTATCAGAATTTTTTTTAAATTAATAATTTTATGTATTTTATTTATAATTATGTAAAAAGTAAGAAAAAGTTATTATAAAAAGTCTAATTAATATTTTCTCTATATATTATATTGAAATAGAAAATAATATATTCATTGTAAAAATAAAAGTTAACTAACAGTTACAAATTATTACTATAATTGTCACATCCATATTTTCTAAACATGTCATTAATATTCATTAAATTATTTTAAAGTCTAATTATAAATTATTATGATTTAATTATAATTTTGGTGAATAATGTCATAGAGTTAGTTTAGTAATTTTACATGTATAGAGATTTAATTTATTAATGATATGATTTATACTTATATAGTTGATTTATGATGCCATAAATTATTTTAGTAATTTTAATTATATAAAAAATTACTTTATGGCATGATATGTGTATTTATAAAGTTTTTTTTATGTGTAGTTAGACTTAGTGTAGTATTTAATTCTAGCCTTAGAATAAGAGAAATCTAAAATAAATTCTAGCCTTTTATCTACAAGACTTTTGACAAAATCAATCTTGTCTTTACACAATAGCAAATTAGCAAATTGCTATTAATGAATTTATATGAGCCTTTGGATGAGTTTTCAAGATTTAATCTTCATCGTTCATTTGGAGAAATTACCAAAGTACCTAAAAGTTATCTAAAACCTAAATAATCAAACATGCAATAACACATCTTCTTTTTCATCAAAACCCTAGCCATCCAAGCCAAACTCTCTCTCTCTCTCTCTCTCTTGTCTATTTTTCTTTACTACACCATAAAGCCACCATTTTTGAATAAATTCAAGCAAAAAAATTTAAATATCTAAGCTAAGGAAGTGAATTCTTGCATCAAAATTTTGGATTTTTACCATTTGGTAAACTTTCTCTTACTAAAACCTATTTTACCTCTTTCTCTCTCATCTAAAATCTTAGTGATTTTTCAAACTAAGGGTACAAATAAGTTCTTATACATTTATTTATGTTATTCATACATTTAGATTTTTATTTTCATTAAGTCTAAGTACTTATTTAGATTTTTCTTTTCTTAGAAAGTTCTACTTCCAAGAATAAAGGAAAAGAGGTGTTAGAAGATTAGTATTTTGAAGGTTTGTGCTATTTCTCTTCCTTAGATATTTTTAGAAATTATTTGGTGTGATTTTATATTTTTGTGCTTCAAGACTTGATTTTTATGCTTTAAATGAATTGATCTATGTTTAATATGTCTCATTTATGCTAGATGTAATTTTATGAAATTTTGGTTTATACTTTTCATATTGATCGAATTTAATAATATATATAT
>CANUEP010102066.1:0-20863 GCA_947857235.1 Jatropha podagrica
GAATAAAGAAAATTAAAATAATTAAGAAGACTAGAATTTGTAAATCTTGAAAAGGAAGATTCCTACATGTTAGAGAATCTTATTATTAGGAGAAATTCTTGTAATTTAAAGAAAAATATTAATGATATGAAGGAATGAGGATTAATTTGGATTAGATACCTGATTTTATTAATAAGCTCAGTGTTGATATTTTCCATAATTAATGCGTTCCTAGGTATGTTATCTATAAGCATTTCATCTTTCAATAAATAGGACCAATTTTTATGAACCTCAGTTTCAAACGAACGACAAGAAAAGTAGACAAAGACTAGTAGCAGGATGAAGTACGTGAGTATCCTGCATGCGATTACTACTGGCTGATATATTTAGAAAGGCTCTTAGGATTATCTGTATGCTCATGTTAGATAAACTACTAATGCTGATTAACTGTAGCCACGTTAGATATAAGCTGTGGTGAGGAAAGAAAATTGTGTATTTATTTGGCATTATATTAAAACATTACTCGAAGGGAGAGCCTTATTGGCAAGTGGGTGTCCCCAAACAACTTTATTTCTAATCCTAGGGCCACATCACTATAGTGAATTGTTTACTTAGTGAGTTTGAAGTGTAATGAACTTACTTTTGTTTACTTTAACCAAAACAACCATCTTGCTACTTGTTTCAGGGTTTGAAGGGGCTTTATGCAGGTTTCCTTCCTTCAGTTCTTGGTTCAACAGTTTCATGGGGTTTATATTTTTTCTTGTAAGTGTCAATTTTGATAGTTGTGTTAATTGAGCACATTATTGTCATGATTTTTCTTTTCTGTCCTCTGCTTCACTAATGAAGACCATGTATGCATTGACTAGTTTAAAAATGATTTTGGGACTGAAATCAGGTACATCTCATTTCTCTTTGGCTAGGAAGTCAAGAGGGAACCGTTCTTTTTCGTCAATTTTTTGTGTATTTATATATTTATTAGATACTTCTTGTGCAACTTTGATGTGCCATCTATTTCCCCAACACCACCTACTCCCACCAAAAGGAGGGGCGAGAGAGAAGCCATTTATGGAAAATTTTGCAATCAGCTTACCTGATGCATATTTTTTCAACCTAGAGGTTCTGCCTTTCATTTTGAAATATTAAAATTCTACAAGTCTTAACTACATTTGTGTTCTTGTTGATGATGTGCCTTATCTTATCTTCTTTACAAGGCAGCCATGGTTAACACTAAAAAGTTCCTACATCTTTTGCTTTATGGTTGAAATTGTTCCAAATTAGTTGATTTTCAGCATATTAGGACTTCATTTTGCTGCTGAGGAATTACACAGGTGTGCTATCTCTTTTCCCTTTCCTTGACTCTTGTTCTTGATTAAACGCCATTCTCTCTGATTTGATGACCATCCTCCTTGTCATTCATAACCAATTATCAATTCATAGTTCAGCTCTCAGGATTCTTTGAACATTATAAAACTCAGTCAGTAGTATAGATCATTCAATTGTCAACGTAGGGATGGAGTCAAGTCTACTTGCATGATTTGAAATTGAATTAGTGTGTTGTTATATTCATTAATAGCTTTCAGGTCTTTTATTTCATATTCTATTTGTAGCTATGGCAGAGCCAAACAAAGATATTCTAAGAACAGGGATGAGAAGTTAAGCCCTGGTCTTCATCTTGCATCTGCTGCAGAAGCTGGAGCTTTAGTGAGTATTTAAACTTTAAATAATGATATTAATTTGGAGAAAATATTCCATAACAACATCAAAATCCATGACAAAATGATAATTAAAATAAAAATTGGGGGTCTGGAGATGGTCAAGATTCAGAAGATAGAACAAGAGGAACCCTTTACGATTGACATACATTTGATGGTAACATAACACCATGCATATATTAAGGTTCAAATGTACCAGAAAAGAAAGAGAAGAAAACAGAAAACAGTTGTTATTGGTACAACTACTATTTCTTTTTTTTTTTCCCCCCCCAAAAAATGTCGTTCTATAATGAGATGATGTGCTCAATGAGTGGTTGTGGTACATGGGAAGAAGCTCAGCCACTACATTAAGCATTAATACTTCTTTCATGGATAAGTGCACATCAGAAATAGAACTGTCGAGATATTCTCGTAGCTGGAAGGCAGCTGCTTGTAGAAGATATACTACCTTTTTTCATTTCTTTATCAACCAAGAGAGTTACACCTATCAATATGTGCTATGTTTTTACCTTATTGCAGGTTTGCTTGTGTACAAATCCAATATGGCTTGTAAAGACAAGGTTGCAGCTCCAGACTCCTCTGCATCAAAATCAACCCTATTCTGGGCTTTATGGTCTGCCTCTGCATCCTACACTAACTAGCTAATAATATGCTCTCTGAGATGTCCTTTCCTTGTGAGTCATATCAACCTTTTATCAAAATATTATTTTCAACCAAGTTTCATTATTTGCCGTACCCCAAATATTAATCATCGTGATGATTCGTTGACATGAAAAGACAGCCCTTTCCTTAGGATTGATTTTGGCTGATGCTGGGTCCTTATTTCCAATATGTTTTCAGGCATTTAGATGATACTATAGCCCCATTGACATGATTGATTGCATGAACTATGGGTGAATTTATATTCTTTTGGATGAAGACTTTTGTTCTTGTGACTATTCTTTTTCGTGTTTATAGGAATTATCAATTGAAATAGGAAGATTGTTTTACCAATGTAAACTTTAACCATATTTTGTTCAGATATTGTTGACATTTTTAGACAAAATTTTGTCATAATTTCTTTGTCTAATTAAATTTCAGATGCCTTAAAAACAATATTGAGAGAGGAAGGGTGGAGGGCACTTTATAAAGGGATTGTCCCTGCTTTATTCCTGGTTAGTTATAAAAGTGTCCTTTTGTTTTTCTTATTATTCCTTGCATTATATTTTACATTGTACTTTAACAGATACAGCTTGAAGATTTCCTTTGTCTATGGTCAGTAATAGAGATGTGTCTCTGTTATTTTTCACTTTATGATATTTTAGTCTTGAAAATGTTTATGGTCGGTATCTGGCTGTTGCTGGTTATTCTAATCATTTTCTGAATAGACATGGAAAAGCCTCTTATGCATCTTTATTATTTACCATGTTGTATTGGATTTTTCTTTACTAATTTGAGAGACGATTTGTAGTTTTTTACGCAAAACTAGAGCAAAAACTTGTTTGGAAATTGTTATTAATCTAATATGTTAATGCAACTACTGAAAAAAACACACTTGTATTTTTATCTCGTTGGAGGAAACTGCAAGAACCAGAGTTGATAAAAGTGATTTTGGAGACATAAAGGGGATCTGCATGAAAGTTCAGATGATATCTGTATCAACCTGTTGACTTCATATTGAAACTTCTTTGATGTTAAGTTTCATGAGTAGTTTTTGTTGCTTCAGCAGGTTTCACACGGTGCTATTCAGTTCACAGCATATGAGGAACTTCGAAAAGCTACTGTTGAATATAAGTCTAAAGAAAACCAAAGGAATAGTGGAAGATCTGATAATAATCTGTTGGTATGTATCCAGTTGGTATTCACTTGTATTTTAGTAGTTCTCCATGATTGATGTCAAAATAATGTACAATAACTAAAAAGTTTTTACTGCATGGTTATCCTGTCCAAGACTGAGAATTCCTGCTTTCAACCAGGAAATTTTTTTCTCCAGTTGATGGAGGAAAAGTTCTTTTGTGATGACATTGGGTCAGTGTTAATATGTGTCCATGTGTGCAAAGCCTAATTTTCCTCAAAGGAGTTGATTTGAAAGTTTTATTGGGGCCATCCATATGAGTATACTTAGTTAAAAAGGAAAAGAGAGGCAGAGATAACAGTGACTGAAATCTTCAATTATAATGACTGGTCACTTTCCTATTGGTTGGCATTTATTTAACTATGATCCCTGGCTTCATGAGAAAAACAAATTTTTTCCCTTTTTCTTTGCTACATGCAACTGCTAAACATTTATGACCATTGACATCCGCTTTTTCACAGAATTCAATTGATTATGCAGTCCTTGGCGGGTCATCTAAAGTTGCTGCCATTATTTTGACGTACCCATTTCAGGTGGTCGTTCTTATTTGTGATGTAATGGACATTTGCTTGATACTCCATTAGTTGAATTTAATATCTAATATAGTTGTCTGATTGTCTACCCTTTTCCAGGTTGTTCGAGCTCGGTTGCAGGTATAATTACTTCTAAATTTCTCTCTTCTCTCTTTGAGAACACATTTTGTCTATCTGTCTACCTATCCATCTCTCTCTCTCTCTTTTTTGAGTAAATTGAAATATTAAATGTCTACAAAATGAGGGTAACTATCTGTTAAGTGCCCTGGCGTAGGATCTCGTCACAGGTGTTCCAATGGAGAAATCTTCTAAGGCCGAGGCCTTGGAATTGCCCTTATTTTTGTTTCTGCCTATGATGGATATAGAGTCAAGAACTCGTTAGAGGGAGGTCTTCACCTCAAGACTCATTAGGGAAGAGAGAGCTTAAATCTCATAATTAATGGAAATCTTGCTTGAATATTTGTTGAATAAAAGCGTGCCTCTTATATAAGAGAGACTTACAGCAGAAAAAGAATTATAATAAAGATAGGAGTTTCTACTAATTAAGAATCCTACTACTAAAAGAAATAAAAATAAAAGTTCTTACTAATAAGGATCCTTCTTACTGAAGGAAACTAACTCAAGCAATAATAATAACATAAAAGAGTAAGAAACTGCGGTATCAATCCTGGAACTCATGGGCCACACGTCTTGTATATTTTCTGTCCACAAATTCGTCTATAACACTATCCTTTTCTTATAAACTTCCCAGTGCACCCTGCAGAATTTGGACTTTAGAACTTGATGGAGGTCTACCTTAAATGTGGGGATGTCCTCTTGGGAGCAAATACTATTCTCTTTCTATGTGTCTTTTGAAACTATACAGATCACGCTCTTGTAGTCTTATGGGCTAGGGCAACAAAGTATTAATAGAATTGATAGGATTATTCTTGTTACTTGTCTTGCTCAATAATGACCTGAATTCGGGATTCCTTTTTCCGCTTCTGCAGCAACGACCTAGTACAGTTGGAGTTCCAAAATATATGGATAGCTGGCATGTGGTGAAGGAAACTGTGCGGTGAGAATAACCTTTTTTTTCCATTGATAGGCATACCTGTGATCCCATCCCACCAATTGTTTAGTTTCAACTAATGATCTCCCTTTGATACCAAGGAAGGGGTGAGATTGACAAAAGTTCCTTTGTGCTCAGTGGGAATAAGTTCAGTGTTCACATAGTCAGCATTGTAGTGACAAAAATTGTATTGAACGTTGCTCTTTTTTAAGAGCTTCACATGCTTGATGCCATTTAGTCTTTTATTGATGAATAAGATATCTGTATCAAGCATATAATAGTTATATTTACTTTGATTTTTTTTTTCTTACGTGAAACAATGGAGATAATGATAATTGGATTTACGCCCAGTCTAAATGGCGCAAGTACTGAAGCACCTAGGATAACTCCAATCCAAGCTATTACCGGATTAATTGTGAATGCTAAAAGAAATGAAAATGATATCATCCTCTTCCACCTATATTGCTAAATGAAAAACTTGCTTTTATGCAGATTCAGATGTCACTTTGATAATGAGTTTTTATTTTACTTTCTTCTCCTCCCCTTTTTATGTTGTTCTCCTTTGGGATTTTCAGGTTTGAGGGATTTCGAGGTTTCTACAAGGGGATCACACCAAGCCTTCTTAAAAATGTTCCTGCTGCTTCAATAACATTTATTGTGTATGAGAATGTCCTGAAGTTGTTGAAATTGACAAGAAGGAACGATTAGCATTTTCTAATTTCTCAATTTTGTTCACATTGTTTTTGTAGTTAGAATTGATTAATAGTGAATTGGGGTTGAAAAGGACAAGGATTAAAATGCAGATGAGTCACTAGAATTATGCAACAATTATTGACGTATGCTTACCTTCAACTTTTTTCTTCTGACTTCAAACAGTAGATTGTTCATGGTTCTTAAGTGGGGTTAAGTGGGGATCGGGGGAAAAAATAATCGCCTTTTTGGAAATCAGGGAAGGTACCCAAATTGCATCTCTCATGATATCACAATGCCATTAGAATATAGGACATTATCCATGCAAGAAAGAAACTGGAAAAGAAGTAGTACACTGGGTTACAATTAGTCTGTCTTGTGTGGACACCACTTAGATTCCAATGGACCTCCTTAACATGAAGTACATCTTCAAGAAAACTGAACAGCAGTGACTTTGCTTCAGCTTTGGTACTGACTTTTCTTCCAATATCCAATTCTCTAATTCTTTCAAAAGGTGGGATCACAGAATTTGCAGTTGAGGAAAATCTTTGGAGGAGAATGTCATATCCCGCCAGTTGTATGACCCATTACCCAAAACAATCATTTTTAGGTTTGGCAATACCTTCTGAAGGTGGGTGTTGTAAAGAGTTGGCTTCATGAGATTAGGTGGGAAGTCATATGGGTCAGGTTGCTTCTCTAATCTTTCCATAGAAACACAGCTTTAGGAGGCGGTCACAGTGAGAAAATTTGCATTTGGGTGGCAAATGCTTCTTGTTCAGATTGGAGCAGATTAAGGCTGTGCATTCATCCAATTGTTGAAATAATTGAATTCACATTTCTTCTAGACAATCCATTAATCCCTAACTGTCAAAGATTAATCATCTTGGCTAAACCGTGTTCTGTTCAGCTTCCAGCCTCTATATAGGGTGGGGTTTGTAGATTTGTTAAGGTGTCCATTCTTAGATGCTCACTATCTGGAGAATCAAATGGAGTATAGAGATGTCTCAAATGCACCCTTTTCCAGATAATCATTTGGCATTCTCTTGAGAAAACAACAGTACCTTAAATCCAGTGTTTGTAGTTTCTGCAAATTTCTAGCTCAGTTTCTTCTCTGCTCTAAAGTTTCACATTATACTGTTCATTAGAAGTTGAAAAGGCAAAGGTGAATTGAGTAGAGGTTAGACCCATGAGATGAAAATGTGCAGTATGGGTTTACTTGGACTTAGGCCAACCAATGCTTAAAAATTAGTATTAACCAAGTAGTTAGCTAGTTTGCCACCTATATATTCCTTTCATGGATTTGATATGTAGTCAATGTGGGATTCTTAATACTGTTGATCTAACAAACAATTTTCTTGTGATTGTTCAGCTCTCAACATTACACTCTCGATTAGATAACAGAAGGAAGCGCAAGTGAGATGCGGAATGCTTTAAAAAAGAATACTGATCAAAGCAAGAGTGGATAGCGTGCATTCAGGATTTATTTAAGTGAGATGCTGCTGAATCTACCTTATTCCTCTGAGATAGAAAGGTCTCTCAGAAAGTCATAGACGCGGAATGTTTTGACCCTTCTTTGGATAAAAATCCTGTTTTTAAGTGAGAAGCTGCTGAATCTACCTTATTCCAAGAGAGTCAATTCTTCCCACTTGAATCGCACACCTATGAAACAGCTCATTAGGCATTTCTCAGCAACACCTATTTCTTCCTTTGGATAAAAATCCTTCTGCAATCCATAGGCGGATCAATTTTTTCCTCCGGATGGAAACTTCCTCAGGGAATAATCCCAAGTAGAGAAAGCATGATCCCAAGTGCGAAGGCATATCATTATAGCTTAGGGCTAAAACTGCTGCTATCCGATCTTCACCTTGGATTAAGTTGCCAGCTGATGTTATTAAGTAGTCGCTGCCATTCCTTTGTTGATATCCTTTTCCTGGATAATAAACCTCCCAGCACTACCACGCGCAGAGGCAATCCTCCACATTTGACCACCATATCTCTTCCAACCTTCTCTAACTCCGGGGGCAAACTGTTGCCTTTTGAGCAAGAATAAACTTTCTTCTTCTGTTAAAATCCTCGGTTCATGGGGAATGCGTCCAGCTCCCACTTGTAAGCAACCTCGCTTCTTTTCCGAATTTGCCTTTGGGAAATGCAGTTTCTAGACCATTCCAAACATCGTCAACAACAACTAGGTATCTCCTCTCTTCTAGGAATCATGCAGCCTTACAATTTATGACATGATTCGAGGTCTTAAAATTTATAAAATTGGAACAACTGTAAATATTAAAGGTTAGAAATGTGGATATATATATATATATATAATGAAAAAGAAACTTCATAAGCCATACTAACAGAAATACAAACAACCTGGAACAGACTCCCAAACTTGAAGACGAGCATGATTACATAATGCTCGTGCTATGATAAATGTGGATATAACTAAAACGATGTGTTTTCCTAATTTAATTTATCATCTACAGAAAGTTTATGGAGAAAGGAAAGAATTTCTTCTGAGACTTGTTGAGCTTTCTCTTGCTGGATAAAATGATGACCATCCAAAATGACAACCTGAAGATCAGGAACAAAATACTTGAAAGTGTCTCCTAGTACATATTCTTTCGTACCAGCAGTATCGAACCCAACATCTTTATCACCAACTATGAATTTTGTTGGTACGGCAATCTTTGATCCTTGCCATGGCGCATACAGCTCCCAGTTCCTGTTATCATTTATATTTTTCATAAATTTTCCACACTGAGTAATTTTAAGGAAATGAAATAGAAAATAGGGTGAAATTTCAAAGACTAAATAGTAATTATCCTACAAATTTTAATGATTATTTATGACCCAAGGAAATGAAATTAGAGTGTATTTGCACTTACAAGTCCATAGCACGGTAGTAGTTGAGAGGACCAGTGAAACCAGTTTCTTGAAACTTATCTGCATAAACCTGTAATTCTTCTTCTGTTATCCATGAAGGCAACACTGCCGGTGTCTGCAAATAGTCAATGATTTCCATTCCCATTGGAGCTATTAATTTATCAGTCTTACTTATCAATAAAAATTTCTTCATCACAGTCAAATAATCATATCTTGCAAACGCTTTCTCTGCTCTTCCAGGTTCCTACACCCAACCAAACAAGTCATAAACATACAAGAAACACAAGCTGCAAAGTTTAAAGAGGAAAAACATATACCTGGAATTGACATATGTAAAACCCATCTCCATAGAGAGTTCTAAAAGATTCAATAACCTTAACATTAGGGTTTCTTTGAAAATATGGAACAGAGATGGCTATTAGTCCTTTCACTCTATCAGGCCTGTGTAGGCTCATATGCCAACCAAGAAAAGCTCCCCAGTCATGTCCAACCACAAAAGCCTTCTCAAATATGGACCAAGTACATTAGTTAGAATTAAAACATATATAATCATATTTATTCCCTATTAGGCTAGATTAGTCTATATTATAGTCTAATTCCTATAAATACTAATCTATACCCATTAATTTAAATATATACTGTCTATAATATAACTGGAAGTGAGGATGGAAAGGGAAAAAAATTAGAATTGCCAAAAATAAGAATTGCCAAAAATAATTCTAATAAATTTATAAATTGATAAAAATATTTATTATTATCAATCTTGATTTATTATTTTTATTAATTTTAATTCAATATCAATATTATTTTGTATTATCAATATTTTTTCCTTCGAGCGTTGAGTGATGGAAAGGAAAATTCGAACCTGAATCTATTGTGAAATCATAGTACACTTACCATTGAATTATCTAAAGTGTGTGTTATCAATGTTATTGATAGATAATTATTAGTTATCAATCGTAATTAAACTTTTAAATTCTTTTTTTTAGTATTAAAAAAAGAAGATTCAAACTTGAATCTATTATCGGGTCTATGTATTATAAGGTATGTATTTCCTTAAATTTTACTTTGTATCTATGCATTCAATTTTTAACTTGTAACCAACTGTGTAACTTTATTTTTATTATAAGTACTATTGTTTATTATTTAACAGAAAATTATATTTTATTATAAGAAAATAATTATTATTATTGTTGTTGATGTTTATAAAATTAAATTTTGTAAATTGTTATGAATCTTTTGAGTATAATATCCAAATCATAAATTCAAGAAAACTGAAAAAAAAAAAAAAAAAAAAAAACAGTTACGTGCATATGGAGGAAGATAGATTGAGAAAGAAAAAGAACCTGCTGTTGACCAAAATGGTCAAGAATGCCAATTAGATCAGCAACAAGGTGAAAAACAGTGTAAGAGGTAGGGGAAAGTGGAGAATCAGAATCGCCATAGCCTCTCAAATCAGGAGCAACAACATGGTAGCCATGGTTGGCTAGGAAGCTTATCTGATGACGCCATGAATACCAAAGTTCAGGAAAACCATGGAGGAGAAGAACTAACGGTCCGTTGCCTTTCTCTGCAATATGCAACCAGATCCCATTTGTTCTTATTCTTTGATGATTTACCTCGTCCATATACATATATGCTTTTTCAAATACAAATACAGAGGAGAACAGACGGAGACGATGGCGGCCGGCGGATTGGTAAGGCTGTGATAATAGAATAATTAAGAACTATATATATATATATTAAGGTCAGTTTATCAGTTTTGCGTACCAGAGTCAAACATGAGACTTTGACAATTGACTGACTATCAGAAAACTTTAAATTATTTTACATATTAAATGCGGGTTTCTATTGGATAAATTTTGTTATTTTAATTATCTTTTTATTTGATGCATGAGAGACTTTTTTTTGTTCTTTTTGAACTTGTAAAATCACATATCTTAAATACTTAAAATTGTAAAATTATTTTATTTAACCCTTCAACTTAAAAAAAATTAAATTAATTAAATCAATTAAATAATTATTAAAAATATAAAAATTACATTTATGTTAATTAATAGTTAAATTAATTTTAAAAAAAAAGCCAAAATGTCCATAAAAATTGTTATTGTTAATGACGAAAAAGTATATGATATTAACAGAATATGCAAATTTAAGGACATCATGAATTATCTATAAATTTAATGGTATTATATAGTTAAAATTGCAAAGTTTAAAGAAAACTTCTTTTTTTATATAAATTATCTTTATTTTTCTTTTATCTTCATTAAATCAGCATTAATACTTCATTTTTAAATAATATTTGTACCATTTTATTTTCTTTTTTCTATTTTTTTAACTCCATGATGTGATGTCAGCTTATATTGTAGTATTATATTTACTTGTTAATTTCGCATATTTGGGGCATTCTGATCTCCTACCTATTATCTCGATATACTAAAAAAGTTGCATGGACTAATGAGGCTACTATTAAGTATTTACACATGGGTTCCGTTCTGGTTTATGCTTTCTCTTGGCTATATGGTTCGTTAGAGGGAGAGATCGAGCTTCATTAAATAGTTGATGACTTTATCGATACACAAAGCTAGCCAATCCAAAAAAATTCATTGATCCGATCAGTGCAAACCACCATTCAGTTTGTTTGACTTCCATTTTGGAGATTCGGCTTTATACGCAAGCATACAACAGCAGTAATATGCAACAAAGTTTAACAATTGTCACAGAACTAAAAGCCTGACAGAATTGCATTGTGCACCTTTTTGTTAACTGACACGCATACCGGGAACCATCCATCCATAGTGCTGCCAAACTAAAATCAGAAACTTGAAAACAGAAAAGGGATTTAAGAGTTTCAATCATGTGCTATGCCTTGCAAAGCACCATGATCTTCCTTCTAATGTAACCAGAAAAAACAAGTTCAGTCCTTCATATGTTACTACAAACAGTGTTCCTCTTCCTTTACACACCAGGCATTGCCATTTACAGAGAAGGTAATGCACATTTCAGAATGTTTCGCCTTATGTTTTAATTGTCCTTTAAAAAAAAAACGGCCATTTACTTTAAATTATTCGAACTAATGTGCATAGATGCTTAGTTCTTACACTTTATCATCATGGAACCACCACCTAGTCTCCTTTGGAGATCTCCCATTTCTACAGTTCTTTACATAGCGGTCATTGTCTTCAGGACGTTGCTGCAAGCCATGTGAAATTAAACATGATATTAGAGAAAGAGAGAGAGAGAGAGAGAGAGAGAGAGAGAGGTGACTTCTCCTCTAATTTACTATCTAATGTTACAATCAAAAACCGTAAGTTACATGCTCATACTTCAGAAGGATAATGGCAATCACAATGTAAACATAACCCCTATTTTGATTACAGAAGAGGTAATTACGCCAAGAAAAAAATATCAAATTGAGCATGGAATTAAACCTTCACAGTTGAGCTTGACAGCATTGAGAGAATGCTGATACAGACAGAACTAACAGTCATAGCAGGGGACCATGAATCATATAATATATCTGCACTCAGTAACAAATCAAACGTCAGGTTTGCTATGAAGATAACTCACTGAAGCTTTCGAATTGAAGCAACCATTTGTGAAACAATATAGTTGATCATAGAAGCCAAATAACCAAGAACCATAGACAATTAGAAAAGTAGTTCAAACTTTGATCTCATAAGAACATGGTTTATCCTATTCCCTCGGATGTCAAAACTTAAAAAAAAAATTAAAAAAAAAGAAAAGAAAAGAAAGGGGGATAAGGTTTGCCTCCCTGCTCGTCAGTCTGAATCTGAAATAATTTAAGCTAGAAAAGAAATAGTTTAAAGCCTACGATCATCATGAACTACAATTAATGCTTATTTTGTCCAGGATCAAGACATTGAGTTTGCTAGATGAAAATCAATCATAAAGTGAAATGTTCAGATGTGCCAACAAGCAGATATGCAGCAATCTAAAGCTTAAGCCTTTCCCTAGTTAATATCATCTATATATCTATTTCAATTAAAAATTGCCAGTAACCAAATATTCAAATTAAAGAATCACCACTTAGAATGTCAATGCGTAAATTAGTCATCTTAAGTTCTCTCTTTATTTTCTTCCTATCTCTCCCTCTCTCTCTTTTATTTTTTTTATTTTTTTGGCTCAGTAAAGAATTGTCTGCCAAAAGTAAAACATCTAGCTTCTCTCGAACTATGGTTTGTTAATCTCTACATACTGCAATCATGCAACTTGTTATCTATAAATAAAAGTCAAAAGCCAAGCAACTATTAAACCTAAAACTTCAGAGAATCGTCATCGCAATATGAAATCATGCAACTTGTTCAACACAACACTTGCTGTCCATTTAGGATTGAGTTCGGAGTTTATTTTTAAAATTGTGTTCTGAATTTCTCTTTATTTTCTCTCTCTCTCTCTCTCTCTCTCTCTCTCTCTCTCTCTCTCTCTCTCTTTTTTCAAGAAAAGGATGGTTTGGGAAAAGTCAGAAAAACTAGCTTTTCTCATACTAGGACCTACACAAAATGTCAGTAGAGATTTTCCTTAGCTTAAGATTCAAGCATAAGATGTGCATCTCCATCACACATTCTAGATTGCAAACTTTCAACCGTACACAGCAGTGGGCTCTCAAGGTTTTCAAATTGTCCAAAAAAAAAAAAAAAGGGAAAGGAGAAACACAGCATCTTAAGGTTCTTGTGATCTCTTCATATTAAATAACAAAATACATAACTTAAGTTTTAGGTGTTGGAAGCATCAAGGTAAAGAAAAGAACAATTTAGTGGCAAAGTGGAGGCTCCAAAGTTCCTAATTCCTTTCCATCATTAGACATCAGTTATATCAATGATAGAATCTTCTACAAAAATGATTGCAGCAATACTAAACAAAAGGAAACTTTGCTTTCACCAGTGCCATTAAAACATACAGTTTAGGTACCATTTGTTTCATGGAAAATATGATGCATGGAAACTCAAGCTGTGTGCATTTCTGCGTTGCAGAAACATTTCCGCATGTCCATTTCCCTGTATAAAAAGCCATTTCCCCATGCAAAATTGTATTTGAAATGTTATCATTTCCGCATTTTCATTTCCATGCAACATAGGAAATAACAAGTATGTGGAAAAACTTCTATGAAAATTAAGTTTCCAAGATTTGGTTGCAAAAATAGAAATTAACTAGAAGTACATTCCGATTTCAGAAATCATGAGAATGAACCTACATTGAAGTGTTTGCAGACTCCAAACACTAGAAATTTTGTAACAAGCCTTGTCCACTAAACAAATAGAGCCACAGTGATTTAATTTTGTAATTTAAGCTTATCAAGTAACCATTGGCATTTTGTTTTACATAAAAGTTAAGGGAAACTAGGAAACTAAAATATCTACAAAAAAAATTTTAGTGGCCACGCATGAAATGGAAAATCTAGTTAAAAAAAGACAAGGAAGAATCTAAGCATAATAATCAACATAGACTAACGTTTAGAGACAAAACCATCATTTTCAACAAACGAGTGATTGGAATTGATTCCAAACAAAGAAACAAAGGTGCTAATTACTGAACATAGACCAACGCAACATCACACTGCAAAACTTCCAAGAAAGAGCAGGCCAACTTTAATTGGTACTGGGGACAAAATTAAGCAATCAAAAATCAAACTATGCAAGTGATACAAAAATTATAGTTGTATAACAGTATTAAAACCCCTACAATTACCTAAACAAATATGGCCGTTGCTATAAATATGTGGGTGCAGTGGAGCCGGATGAAGAAAAATAACCTGTTTAACCCACAATAAAACAGTCATAAAAAAAACTACGTAGATAAGAAAAAAAATCCATCCAATAAATCTATGCAGACATACGAATTCAATTATGCAAACCTGAGGAGCTTCCATTGGGTAATGCTCTGGAAAATCAACTTGAAGCTGGTAAGTCTCATTCGCGTATAGGGTTCCAGGAGCTCCATTTACTTCAATAACCCACCTTTAATTCAAATCAAACAACCGAAAAAAAAAATCGGAGTTAAAAGAAGATGTATGAGAAATGAATTCAGAGCAGAAATGGCGCAGAAACGATGGAAAACACTAAATTCATCGTTTTTCCTTTCTGGGTTATTTTCTTTTTCCAGCAACCAAACGAGGACAAAAACAGAATTGAATAAAAATCAAACCTCTGAAGATTATCAGTGACTTTGTGTTTGAAGCCAGTAGGAGGGTTGACCTGCCACTCCACCAGCTCTTTCTGGAGGCGATTGCAAGCAATCTTACTCAGCGCCTAAAAACATCAAATCATTAAAATTAAGAGTCCAAATCAAAAACTCAGTTTAATCATTTAGGGCATCAATCACACGCAATAACTGTATTTATGTATTTGGAATACTGATAAAAAAAAAAGATAAAATTGAAAATTAGAATAATAATAATTAAAAAAAAAAACCTTGCGAGCGTTGGCGGAAGAGCTGGTCATGCTTCAATCTCTGTATTAAATCCCCGAATAACAATGCCAGAGAGAGGATGTTGATGAAAGGGACAAAGAGAAGCAGCGACGGTTTATGAGAGGGCGTGACCTTGTTTGTGTTTCCCACTCGCTACATACAACCCCGTATCTTGCCTTCTTATTTTTTTATTTTCATTTCTTCCCTGGAGATTTCATCTTATTATCATCATCATTTAGTTTGTATTTTTATTTCTTACTGTTATTATTATTAAACAGCGTCCAATAAGATCACGTCTTGTTAATATTAAAATATAAAATTAGTTACAATTTATCCGTCAATCTATCTATACTATATATGTAAATTTTGAGTTTTTATAACTCTCTTTTTCTTCTCTCTCTAATTTTAGTTTGGACTGATTCTACCAACCAACAATAGCTGTACTTTTTACTTTTTAGCATCCCTCCCACTTCACCTTCTTTTGCTTTTAATCTTTTTTTTACTTTAATAAATTCAAATTTGTTTTCTCACGATAGATTTATTATTCAGATCTGTTTTTCTATAATAGATTTGTATTTTTCGTCTTGTTTTAGTTGGTTGTCTCCGTATTTGGAATTTTTTTTGTTCCTTCTCATGATGATTTACTACTAAACATAATTATAATATTTAATTTTATTTGATTGGAGAATTTCAATTTTGATTTGCAGGTGTGGATCTTCGATTAATGGAGTTTCGCATTGCGGTCCATTCTTCCATTGATGCCAATGGTGCATAGCAGCGGAAACTCATATGAAAAAATATCGTAAATTATTGAAAAAATAATCTAGTTATAGAATATCCAGAAGAATATCCAGAAAAGTTAGTATTTTGACGTCCAAATCAATTAACGAACGAACTAGTTGCTGCTACGAATATTTATATCTTTTGTCAATATCAACCTTTAGCGGAAAGATCTAATATTATAATTTTTAGTTTGTTTCATTATTCAAAATGAATATGAATTTTTGTTTCGTTTGAAGATCAATGAACTCTATTAGCTAGGAAAGTTCTATGTATAGTCAATATAATTATTTGTAATTCTTGGTATTATTATTACATTTCAAAAAAAAAAAATTACATTTTATTAATTGATTGGATATATTTATAGAAGTTATTCTATCATGTGTGGTCTGATTGTTTTTTTACTTGTGTAAAGAGTGAGATGTCTCAAGTCCGATTTCTCTCGATCACAAGTGTTTCATTGATTCGATAAGTCTGGAGAAGAGTTATTGCTTATTGTATAATCTTGCAATATTATTTCAGTTCATCGAATCTCGAAATAGATAAAAAAACTTATTTTTTTTAAAGAATATTATAGACAATTAAGCATTTCAAAATATTAAATTTTATCTTTACTAAATTTTGTTCAATTGGACTATATATATTCTCAATTCTTTCACTCATAATAATATATGGTTATTAAAAAGTAGTATATTTAAAATATTTTTTAAAAAATAAAATTGTACATTCCGCGCAATGCGCGGGCATCTGACAAGTTAAAATATAAAATTAGTTACAATTTATTCATCAATCAATCTATGGTATATATGTAAATTTTGAGTTTCTATAACTCTCTTTTTCTTGTCTCTATCTAGTTTTAGTTTGGACTGACTCTATTAATCAACAATAGCTATACCTCTTACTTTCTAGTATCTCTTCCACTTCACCTTCTTTTGCTTTTAATCATTTTTTACTTTAACAAATTCAAATTTTGTTTTCTTATGGTAGATCTGTTATTCAGATTTGTTTTTCTATAACAGATTTGCATTTTTTTGTTTTGTTATGGTTGATTGTCTCCATATTTGGAGTTTTTTTTTTATTCCTTCTCCTGATGATTTACTACTAAACATAATTATAATATTTAATTTTATTTGATTGGAGACTTTCAATTTTGATTTGCAGGTGTGGATCTTCGATTAATGGAACTTCGCAATGCGGTCTGTTCTTCCATTGATGTCAATGATGCATAGCAGCGGAAACTCATATGTACTCGTCATGTGTTGTAAATTATTGAAAAAATAATTCAGTTATAGAAGATCCAGAAGAGTTAGTATTTTGACGTCCAAATCAATTAACAAACTAGTTGCTACGAGTATTTATATCTTTTGTCAATATCAACCTTAGGGGGGAAAGATCTAATATTATATTTTTTTAGTTTGTTTCACTATTCAAAATGAATATGAATTTTTTTTTTAGTTTGAAGATCAATGAACTCTATAAGCCAGTAAAGTTCTATGTATAGTCTATATACTTATTTTAATTCTTGATATTATTATTATATTTAAAAAAATTACATTTTATTAATTGATTGGGTGTATTTATAAAAGTTATTTTTTAAGCCAATCATGTGTGGTCTGATTGTCTTTTCACTTATGTGAAGAGTGAGATGTCTCAAGTCCGATTCCTCTTGACCACAAGTGTTTCACTAATTCGATAAGTCTGGATGAGAGTTATTCCTTATTGTATAATCCTGCAGTATTATTTTAGCCCATCGGATATCTAAATAGATAAAATAATTATTTTTTTTAAAGAAATATTATAGACAATTAAGCATTTCAAAATATTAAATTTTATCTTTACTAAATTTTGTTGAATTCCACTATATATATTCTCAATTCTTTCACTCATAATAATATATGGTTATTAAAAAGTAATACTATTTAAAATATTTTTAAAAAATAAAATTGTACATTTCGCGCAATGCGCGGGCATTTGACAAGTTAAAATATAAAATTAGTTACAATTTATTCATCAATCTATCTATGGTATATATGTAAATTTTGAGTTTCTATAACTCTCTTTTTCTTGTCTCTATCTAGTTTTAGTTTGGTCTGACTCTATTAATCAACAATAGCTATACCTCTTACTTTCTATTATCTCTTCCACTTCACCTTCTTTTGCTTTTAATCATTTTTTACTTTAATAAATTTAAATTTTATTTTCTTATTGTAGATCTATTTTTCAGATTTGTTTTTTTATAACAGATCTGTATTTTTTGTTTTGTTATGGTTGGTTATCTCCATATTTGGAGTTTTTTTTATTCCTTCTCATGATGATTTACTACTAAACATAATTATAATATTTAATTTTATTTGATTGGAGACTTTCGATTTTGATTTGTAGGTGTGGATCTTCGATTAATGGAGCTTTGCAGTGCAGTCTGTTCTTCCATTGATGCCAATGATGCATAGCAGCGAAAACTCATATGTACTCGTCATGTGTTGTAAATTATTGAAAAAATAATCCACTTATAAAAGGTCTTTGCACTGCAGTCTGTTCTTCTATTGATGCCAATGATGCATAGCAATGGAAACTCATATGTACTCGTCAAGTGTTGTACATTATTGAAAAAATAATCCAGTTATAGAAGATCCAGAAGAGTGAGTGTTTTAATGTTCAAATTAATTAACGGACTAGTTGCTGCTGCGAATATTTATATCTTTTGTCAAGATCATTCCTAGGTGAAAAGATCTTATATTATATTTTTTAGTTTGTTTCATTATTCAAAATGAATATGAATTTGTTTTTCGTTACAAGATCAATGAACTCTATTAGCTAGGAAAGTTCTATGTATAGTCTATATACTTATTTGTAATTCTTCATATTATTATTACATTTCAAAAAAAAAAAATTACATTTTATTAATTGATTGGATATATTTATAAAAGTTATTTTTAACAGAATCATGTGTGGTCTAATTGTCTTTTACTTATATGAAGAGTGAGATGTCTCAAGGTCGATTCCTCTCGATCACAAGTGTTTCACTGATTCGATAAGTCTGGAGGAGAGTTATTCCTTCTAGTATAATAATCCTGTTGTATTATTTCAGCCCATCGGACCTCAAAATAGATAAAAAAAATTATTTTTTAAATAAATATTATAGACAATTAAGCATTTCAAAATATTAAATTTTATCTTTGCTAAATTTGTTCAATTCGACTATATATATTTTCAATTCTTTCACTTATAATAATATATGGTTATTAAAAAGTAGTACTATTTAAAATATTTTAAAAAAATAAAATTGTACATTCCGTGCAATGCGCAAGCATCTAACAAGTTAAAATATAAAATTAGTTACAATTTATTCATCAATCTATCTATGGTATATATGTAAATTTTGAATTTCTATAACTCTCTTTTTCTTGTCTCTATCTAGTTTTAGTTTGGACTAACTCTATTAATCAACAATAGCTATACCTCTTACATTCTAGTATCTCTTCCACTTCACCTTCTTTTGCTTTTAATCATTTTTTACTTTAATAAATTCAAATTTTGTTTTCTTATGGTAGATATGTTATTCAGATTTGTTTTTCTATAATAGATCTATATTTTTTGTTTTGTTATGGTTGGTGTTAGTTATATGCCCTATAGCCAATTTAATTGGTTATATTTTGGGATATAATATTTCATATAATAAATATTTGATTATTAATAAAAGACATTTATTTATCTTTTATATTCTATTGATTGAATCTTGGTAAAAGATAAAGTCCATGAGACAATATTATTTTGTAAAATAAATTATAATGTGGTTATAATTATGAGTTTTATATTTGCATTAAAGCAATGTCTCTAAATATTCTTGGTTGATGTTCTCCTCATTATTTGACGATGATTAGAGCTGTTGAGACTGGTACATATTAGGTTCTTTTCTCAGGGAAGCAGCTGTTCTCGTAAGTTGAGATATGTGTGATATCTAGAACTAATATATAGGTGATTTTTATTTAAACAAGTACACTGAATTGACCTGCATAAGAATTCTATATGAACAGTTACCTGTGTCTATGGAATACTCAAGTGATGGTTGTGTACATGATCCTTTGATTTGAGATTACTAAGCTGTCTTATACAGGGATAAATATGTTTTGATTCTTTGTTCACATTATTCATTATATGAATAATAAGTAACGATTAATTGGACATAATAGAAACTGTATGGAGATACTTGTGTAATCAAGAGAGGATTCATCACCTTAAGTAAATTAGGAAAAATGTTCTAATTATTCTCTATTAGTATTGATTAAGAAATCCTTGCGCAAGGTGGAATGAAATTAGCAAATGAGCTTTGAAATTTCATTCAACTGATCAATGACTAAGGTTAAGAGAACTAACATGATTTAGTAAGGCAGACACACTCCATGACTAATTACTAAATCGAAACATTAATGATGAAGGGATATTAATTACACTAATAAATCATGCACTGAAAGGTTAAGTCAAACCACTTTGACTTTTCAAATATTTGGGCAGTCTTGACATGTTGCTAAACAATGTACTTGACCTTCAAATATTAATTAGTTAATATTTGTTGCCAACATATTTAGAATTAGAAGGTCACACACATAAGAATGGATATGAGAAAGTGAAAAACGAGAAATAGAATCAAGTACGACTTGATTACAAATAAATTTTGTGGAGTTAAGAATAAAATTGTAATTTATATTTGATTATAATTTTAC
This sequence comes from Jatropha podagrica, assembly GCA_947857235.1. Taxonomy (NCBI): domain Eukaryota; kingdom Viridiplantae; phylum Streptophyta; class Magnoliopsida; order Malpighiales; family Euphorbiaceae; genus Jatropha; species Jatropha podagrica. The sequence continues at coordinate 20,607 of CANUEP010102066.1, forward strand.
CTAGATTATTAAGTATTGACTTAATTGATTTATGTTTAAAATTTATTAAGATAAATTTTAGACTAAATAAACCTAATATTTCAATTATGATTTATTTATTTAAATGGTTAAATAAATAAATATAATTGATTAAATTGAAAATTCTAATAATATATGTATTATGATTTATTTATTTAAATTGTTTAAATAAATAATTATAATTAATTTATTTGTGACTTAGGGTTTTCCTATATAAGGTTTAAGAAACGGTATAGATG
>CANUEP010102097.1:0-26884 GCA_947857235.1 Jatropha podagrica
ACATAGTCTCGGGATCCATCTCGGGTTTGCACACCATGCCTTAACCATTGGGTAATTAATCTAGTAATTAGGTTAATTAAAATTGGAGTCACTTAGGGTTTTCCTAGTTTACCCTTAAATAATTAAACCAGGTGGCGACTCTCATAAATCACGTGCATTTCTATCCTTTTGTCTACGCATCATGCTATATGCATCCGAGGGGGGTAGGGGTTCACAGGGTTTAGATAATATTGATTTTTAAAATTGAGGTGTTCAAAAATTAAGGTTAAAATGAGATGCAATCGAATAAAATGGAAAGGTCAAAGTTTTTTAAATGAGTTACTCCTTATTGATTTGACTGAGCGAGTTCCAATAGGGCTTAAGCGAGTGTGCAGGCGACAGACAAAACCCTCGACTCAGCGAGTTTAATTCTTTCACTCGGCGATCCTCATATATCACCGTACGTTAAGAACTGCTCTGTACACTGCAACTTCAAGAAATGTCAGTTTCTCTTCTATCTTCTCCGTCCTTAAGCAACCGCAGGTAGTCTCTCTCTCACTTTCTGTTGATTTTGATTTTGGCCTTCTGCTAATTGTAATTAGGTTACGAAACCTCGTATAGTTCAGTGATAAGGTAATTGAAATCTTCATTCTGAATTTTAGTAAGTGATAATAATTTCAATTGATAAGAAGGATGTTTTGCTGTTTAGGAATTCAAAAAGAAAAAACTCCCAGTAAATTTACTCTGTTACACTTTCTACATGGGACTTTCTTGGATTACCTACTATTGTGTAATAGGTTGCAAGACTGTGATTCTTTAATTTTCTTGTCTGGACATTTCAGGATTGCTCAAGCATGTGTACACTTTCATTCAAGCAATCAAAGAGGCGTGAGACGCTTTTCAATTTGTTTGAAAAATAAGGGATGCAACTTCAAACTATTCATGATACCTACCCAAGTAATTAGTTGTCATTGTCTGGTGAATGATTTTACTTCAGTTGCCTCATTAAATGTGGACGGGACATGCCAAAGAAATTTCGTTTTATCAGGAGTCTCAAATGCAAGTGACTTCCTCAGGTAGGAACATACTCAAAAATTGACACTTCCTTTAATACATTTTGTTTATGCCCTTCATCTTTTCTTTACCTTTTGAAGATTTTCTGACTTCACTTTTAGGATTTGATAAATCCTATACTTAGATTAAATATTTACGTAGCTTTAGCCTGTTTAAAAAAAAAGAAAAGAAGTTGAAGTCTTTGATTGTGTGTTTAGTCTTGTATTACCAGGTCAGAAACATTGCTTGATGGCCCAAGTAACCCTAGAGGTAGTGTGAATGATTTTGAAAGTCAATTGCAAGAGTTATTTGATGAAGTCAAGGCAATGATTTTGATGGGAAACAAAGATGATGCTATGGACCTACTCCAGGCAAATTATGAAGTTGTCAAAGAACAGATAAATGCAGGTGCTAAAGGAATTGAAGAAGCTGCTACTCTTGACATCATAGCCTTGGGATACATGGCTAGTGGTGATCTAAAGTCCGTTGGGTCTGTACTAAATTTGGTAACTTTCCTTTTACATGGATTTTATACGTTCATCTGTTCATGTTTTCTGTAACTCTAGCGTTGAACAATCATATGATTCGATGCTTAGCTTGCTGATGGGAGCAGTAGTTAAACCGTATATTTATAGGTTTGGCTTATTCTAGCCAGTTTACTTAGGATCTCATGGAAGTAATAGCGTATAAATAACTCTTAAACTTCTTATTATAGTCTCCTTAAGTGGGTAATTTTCTCACTGAATTGGCTACTTACTTTCATTGAACCTGAAGGACAATTAATTATAAACTGCTCGAAATTGTGGGTATGCATGATGTTAAAATCTTGGGAATTGACAATTTTAAAATTTGTTTGGCGGGTAAAGATGTGTACATAGTCATGATCATGGAATATGATTCATGTAAACTTCTCTAATGCTATCAGTTTGGCCCAACCTGTTACTGGAACAAAAGTTCACAATTTCAGAATTTTCTCAAGTTCCTATTTTCTTTACTACAGGGACTTACTGTTCATGGCAGTAGCATTTTTTCAAATTGGGGTTATTATTGAAGTTAGATTTTATTTGGAATAGTCAATTCCTACTTTTAGTATTCACTGTTTAAGGCCTTATTCTAGAAGGATTTTTAGCTATAAATAGGACTGTGATGTTTGAAATGCTAAAAAAAAAATGTTTTGTAGTATGTTTCCTGGCTGTTTAATTTGAAGATTCAGCCTATTGGTTGATGTTTTGGTTTGTTTGTACTCTGTTGTTAATGTTCTCTTGTCAAATCTAAACCAAATTAGGTTTATTGTTAATTTGCTACATCATTCATTCTTACGGGATGGATAGAATTCAGCTCCTACAAAAAGTTGCATTATTAGCCATAATACTTAGAAAAGTTTACCTAAGCTTTCAGAAATCCAAGTGCTTAGCACATTTGAAAGAGCAAATGACATCACATGCCATTTATATTCTCCAGCTTTTATTTTTTGGGGCAAACAAACTCGCACAATATAGGGAGTATTACTCATTACCTGCATCCCCTCTATTAAAGACTTGTTAACCCATATTTGCTCATGTGAGCATCATCTAATAATTGGCTTGGTTAGGTCAAGTTGCACTAGGGAGTAAATCAATTATAGGTTAAAGATCTTGTTGCTGGCAATCCTTTTGGCAATTCAAGTATTGAAAAAGTGATTCGATTGATGGGATTTTGTATGATACTTATGAGAGTGATAAATTGATACACTTACAATATTGTCAACTAAATAATTCCTTAACAAAGAAAAGAAACATACTCTTTTGTTTTCTTACTTTGAATGCTCCAACATTCTTGTTTCTCTACTTAGGGACATCAATAACCTGTTGAACGACAAAGTTTTCTCCTTGGATAGGTTATAAGTTAATTGCTTCTTCTTTCTCATCACTATATTAATCGTAAATGGGTTGCATGAGGTCTATTGCATCACATTCATCCTCCATTAAATTTATTTGCTGAGGGAAGTACGAATTAGAAGTGTGTCCAAGCTTATTGCACATAACACCAGAAAAGGAAGAATTGTTCTAGCTGCTGCCTTCGCTGTTTTGAGCACTAAAACAAGAAAGTTATTTCTCTTTTTCATTCTCTTTAGGGTCATTGATATCCCTCAATCTTGTTATACCTGCAATGACTAATTTTCTCTTCTATTTTAGTAGTTGAATTTGAAGTTGTGACCGTTATTCAAAAGCTGAATATGATGAAAATCAGGAATTTTGTTGAATTTGAAGTTGTTAACACTCAAAAGCTGAATATTGATGATAAACAGGAATTTAATTGATATTCTGGATTAAGTTCAAAAGATCTCACCAATCAATCCTCCAATCCACCATGTTTAGGCTGTTCATGAATCAGGGGTTTATGAAACAAATTGATAGTCTCCACAATGTATTCTTCTTCATTCTTAACAGCTCCTTTCAGAAGGTTCAAGGGTTGCATTTGCCTTTTGAACTTTGGTATCTCCGTTTGGATTCCCACATGATCTCCATGCAAGTTTCTCACTGCTTGCATGAGCAGTTCCATCATCGTGGCATTTCTTCCATCTCTAGGGCTTGATTAACCCTAGGAATCCTTACTGCCATTGCAGATTTGGAATTGAAATTCTGCTTTGATACCGGAATTGAGATAGCAAATAAACCATAATCCTAAATTAGGTTAAATTTGACAAGAGGATATTGAAAAGACAGGAATAAGAGACCAAAACATCAATCAAGTAGGCAAAAATTTCTGGTACACAACCAGGGAATAGACCACAAAATTGACTTGCAAAATCTGCTTTAGAACTAAACACTAAATCCCTATTTACAACCTTAAATCCTTCAAGAATAGAACTATAGGAAAAAAATACTTCTGGAATAAAGTCTTAGAGAGTCAATCCTAATAGTAGGATGTGATTATTCCAAATAAAGTATAATTTAACTAAAACAATACTCCTGGTTTTAAAATTGCTACAGATAGAGACTTGATACGATAATGGAAATGGTAACTTCAGGAAATTCTGAATTTTTGGCCTTGCATAATAATTCTTGTAAAAAATGCGATTATTTTTTTTTCTTATTGGCTTATCCTGCACCAGTTAAGGCATTTGCATGTACCAATGTGGATGGGAAGTCATGAATATGCTGGCAAAGGACTTAGATTCTTGAATATCTCTATCTGTTTCTGATGCTTCATTTTCATGAATGGTTAGTTGAATGAAGTTGTTGAAAGTGTAAAAGATGATGGACCACTTCTAGAATCAGTATTAATGCATATGGGAAGCATGTATTCAGCTTTGGGGAAGTTTGAGAAATCCATGATTATGCATCAGAAAGTAATTGGTGTTCTAGAAAGCAAATATGGTGAGTGCAATCTTGTATGAACGTTTTGTATGTGATTATTAGTATATAAAATTTGAACTCTGATATTTTCAGTTGGCTGGTTTATTCTAACTTTGACTTGCTCTGCTTGTTATACCATTTAATCTGATAGATTACATAATTAAAATTATAATATGTTTGAAAATTTACTACCTGGTAAATTACAGTGCCATGTTGAACCTTGATAGCATTCAAATTTTTTCTTCCATGACGCAGTGAAGCAGTTTAATATTTTCTACAGTTAATACCAGCTTACCTTTTGGTCTACAGCTTATTTTTTATTCTTGGGGGCATCTCTGGAGTTAAAGAAGAATTTTATATATTTTGAGTTGCAGCTCATCCATGCTACTGCATTCCCTTTCTTATAACTAATTCTGTTTTGAATATGTTCATGACTAATGGGTCGCAGTTTTCGTCAAATTTTTCAGTATTCTATGTGTTCTTTTACTTTCGATCCTGCAGGATCAACCCCCCCCTCCCACCATCCTTTTTTTTTTTCTGAACCCCTAGTCAATAGTCATGCAATTAATCTTGTAATTCTTCTTCAACTAATACCATCGAAATCCTTAATCTGAAACTTAATTGTTTTTCTATTGCATTGCCTTGCTAGGGAAAAGTAGTATTTTTCTTGTCTCGCCATTGTTGGGGATGGCAAAAGTTCTTGGTTTCATTGGAAGAGTGGCGAAAGCAATAAAGGTCTACAATCGTGTAATACTTATTTTGGAATCAGTCAGAGGTGCTGAGAGTGAAGACTTGGTGGTCCCTTTATTTGGTTTAGGCAATCTTTTGATCAAAGAAGGGAGAACTACAGATGCAGAAACTAATTTTACCAGGTTGCTTTATGTTTTGTGTTGTCTTTGATGGAATATATGTAGTTTGTGCATTATTGTTCACTCCTTTTGTCTGTGTCTAGAATTCTAAGAATATACAGGAAGTTGTATGGTGAAAATGATGGAAGAGTTGGCATGGCTTTGTGTTCACTTGCCCATGTGAAATGCTCGACAGGTAAGATAGGTATATAGGTATATATGTACATGTTTTGTATATGTACTTGTAGTTTTGGGAATCACTCTCATCATATCCTGTTCAAAGGAACTCAAGTATGGTTCTTATGACAATTTCATTCAGGAAATGTGGAAGAAGCTATTGACTCATACAAAAAGGGTCTTCAGCTCATCAAGGAATCAAAATATATGGCTCTGGATGACAGTATGATGGAGAAGATGAGGATTGATTTGGCAGAATTACTTCATGTTGTAGGAAGGTAAAGCCTGAGAAATGTCAATGCAATTATCCTTTTGTGCATTTTATTTGCTGCTTATTTCAGTGTATTTGTTTCCTCCCCTTTGTGAAATGAAACTGCTCCAGTAAGTTGACAAAAAACCACTGAACATAGTTTACCATGATATTTTCTCTCTTCTCGTGATTTGTCTTTTTGAATTTGTTGGTTTGTAATTTTTAAGAACATTTTTTAGCAGTATGGTTGCTTTGTTGAAGCTTTTCAAGCAGGTGTTCTAGTGATGATTTTATGACATTTTTCTGTGTGCCACACAGTTATTTATTTTGGTGAAAAATACTGGGACAGGTACAAGCTATATACGAAAACAAAGTCTTCTAAAAGTTAGACAAATAGTAGTTAAATGAACCAATTTATCTTCTTTTGCAGGATTGCGTTTCTGAGAAAGGTCATTACTTTCGTCTAATTTTTTTCTTCTATGTGCAAAATTTGATTTCTCCTAGGGGAAAAGAAGGCCGAGAGCTGCTGGAGGAATGCTTGTTGATCACTGAAAAATATAAAGGAAAAGGGCATCCCAGTTTAGTTCCCCACCTTCTAAATCTTGCAACCTCCTATTCACAGTCAAAGAATTTTGTTGAGGCTGAGCGCTTATTGAGAATAAGTCTGGAGATCATGAAGAAAACAGTCAGCCCCGATGACCAGTCTGTCTCCTTTCCAATGTTGCATCTTGCGGTAACTTCATACAATCTAAATCGGGACGAAGAAGCAGAACTACTTGCTTTAGAGGTATTGCATATCCGTGAGAAGGCATTTGGGAAAGATTCTCTTCCAGTTGGTAAGCTCGTCTGTTTTTATTGTTTTTTCTTTTCGTCCATCAGGCTTCAACACAATGTTAATTATACTTTACATGTAATTTGACCAGATTTTACTGTATGTTGATACAGGGGAGGCTCTGGACTGTTTGGTATCGATTCAGACCAGATTAGGCAGGGCTGATGACGAGTTACTGGAATTGCTAAAGCGAGTTCTGAAAATTCAAGAGAAAGAGTTTGGCCATGAGAGTAAAGAGGTTATGCAAACCCTGAAGAAAATTGCATTTTACTTGGATAAAGTAGGTAGAAAGGATGAGACCTTTTCCGTTCAGAAAAGATTATCTGCGCTCAGGATGAAATATAAGCAATCGGTGGATATCAATCACTAATGACATAATTTCTCCTTGCACTATTCGATTCTCAGCACAATTCTTAATCCGACCAGCTTAGTATCTCATACTCGGTTTTAACTTTGAATCCGGCTGGCTTAGAACTGACTCGACTCGACTCAACTTGCCTGTTGGATGGGGTAATTGGATGAGTCACATTGGCTGCAGTTGTAGATCGTGGGTTTAGCTACCATATTATAAAATTCAATTTGTAATTTTATATGCTTTTAACTGCATTTTTAACTTCGAAGTAATTTCCTTCCCGTCCCTTTCTATCTCATCCTCTGCTTCTTCCCGATCCGAATGAATTGGCAATTTGCAACAATGTAAGTATTTAATTTGAGATATATATATATATATATATATATATATATATATATATATAAAATCCATGGTTTTATAACAATTTTTTATTTTTTATTCCTACTAGGGTGGACAGTAATCTGTAAAACAAACTGAACTGATTGATTTGGTTTGTTTTTAATTTTCAATTTGATTCGGTTTTTAAAACCTGCTAAAAACTAAGTTGATTTAACCTGAAAAGAAAAGCAATACCAAAAAAATTCAAATTGAATCAAATCAGTTGGGTTTGATTAGATTTCTATATACAAAAAATTCATTGTGCACCGGTTCCTATACCAAGTTACACATGAGAAACAAATTGGAAAGAAAGGGCGGCTTAATGCATGAAGCATCCAATGGGCTCCGGGTCTACTATTTTTGTAGAGAAGCTGCTTCATAGCTCTGAGTTTATGATGTCAGGTCAAAAGTAGAGTAACTTTATCATTACTCTTAAATGAATTGGGAAAATAAGCAAAAATACTTCTCATGATAGTTTTTACATGTGGAATTTTTGTTTAAGCTATTAAAGAACAAAAAGAATAGTTTTGAGGATAAATATTGATTTTGACAATTGGAAAACAAAAACTAAAAATGAAAAACAACAATAATACCAAAGACAGAATTTTCATTTCATGATTCAGTTCTGAATTCTGTTATATGATAACCATAGATAAGAAATTCCTACACATATGAGCAATCTGATGCCCATTTGAAGGTATGAACACAAAAATACAAAAGAATGAAACACCTTGTTTTCAGCATTCTTTCCATGCAAGTCCCCATTTATTTCCTAAACCACAAAGCATGAAAATGTGAGACATATACATGTTTATCTGAACAGTATATTATCTATATACTGACTTATATACATTTCAAGAAGCTATCAAATCTATCTATAGAGAAAACTGAGAAAATATCCATATTCCAAGTGACACAACACCAATGGTGGCAAAAGCTTGACCAAACTCGTTTAATACATTCTCTTGCTGGAGTGGCAAATTTTGCCAATCTGTTTGCCTGTGAAAAGAAAAAAAAGTTCAAACCAACGCAGAAAAGAAAATGTCAAAAAAGACGAAAATCCATTTACAATGATTCCGACGTCATCCCCTGAGCCGCTCGATTGCAATTGGGCAAAGCAATGATTGGCTCTGATACCAATTGTTATGATCTTGGGAGAACCACACCTCACAAAACTAGCTATTGAGGTTGGAGAGCCCAAGTTCATATAAACTCCACATTGAAATTTCATACTTTCAGTATGAAAGTATGGGATCCAAGACAAGTCTCATACCTTGTCTTGCAAGTAGGATCCTAACATCTATGAATCAGGCTAAGATATTTGAAATTAGTTCATATATGTTGAGGCCAACTCAAATTATTTGGTTGGCTCAACTTGGACTCATGCTTGGAAGCATAACAGTAACAGATATACTATATTCATACCCTAAATCAGCGATGATAATGCTGACATTATCTTGTGAACGTAGATCCTGCAATATAAGCAACTTTAGGTTATTAAAACTGCTTGCGTAGAATCTCAAGAGCAAGAAGAAAATCTAAAGTGGAATATATATATATATATATAGCTGCTTAAGAACAGTACTGTGAAATGAGAAAAGCTAGCTAAGACATTACCAAAGCAGTACGTGCAAGTTCTTCACAAGCTAGCTGAAACCAGAATAACAGTAATGTTTAGTTAGATAAAGCTGTAATGGTAAAAACATCAATGGGTTTTAAACTTGAAACCCACTGGTGAATACCTCAAGACTTGACCATTGCAGTTATCCTTTGGAAATGTGGAATCAATATTCAGTATCAACGAAAACGGTTATCTACTTACCTGAACATCTCCATGTTTCCGTAGTTGATTCCTAACAAAACTAACTGCATCTGAGCTGAAACAAAACATTGAAAACAAGAGTAGGCTTGAAAATCCTCAAAACTTGGATAAAGAAAATAGTAACAACACAGAAATGTATTGTGTATTTTAACAAATGCCTAATACTCAGAAATTGCACCAACAAACCTGCTCATGTAATCCCATAAACCATCCGATGCTAACATTATAAACTCAGCATCTGATCCCAGAGGTACTTGAAAAACATCTGGAGATGCAATAACTAGGTCCCCATTGAATCGTACTCTGTCAAAACACAAGATCACTATCCTTCTAAACAAGCTTGCAAATTAGAAATCTTGCTCAGTTTAAAGTTATATTGTTCAGTCATGCATATTAACAAGTGATAATTACAGCTAAAACATAAAATTCAGTCCCTTCATTTGATCAATATAGCAGGCAACAAGTTTTCCTTGTACATATTTGGCTAATACAAATATTACTCATTCCTCATGCATCCATATGTTATGAAACTATTAGTTCGGCTTTGAACTAGTAACCAGATTTGCCTTTTCCTCTAGATGCTTGTGTCCTTTAGACTAGGCAGATTTGATTTAGTAGCCATAGAAGATACAAACAGCATCAAAAAATGAAGGAGAGTTCTTACCGGGAACTGAATTTTTCAGACCATCGCCCTTCCTCGACTCCTTTCTGCACCATCCTACACAAGCATAGAAAATCTAGGCATTGTTAGACATGAATAGGCTAGCAGGTAAGGTACTTGAGTATTATGGAAATCCAACAACAGGATTTTATGTTAAGAATATTAAATAGGGAATAAAAGGACTGAACTCATTTTTCTTCGTCTTGAACCTGGTATCACCAAAAGCTCTTGATACAGCTATATCTCCACAGATTCTTCCATTAACAATCTACATAGATCACAGAAAGAGTCATTGTTAGATACCCAAATGGCATCTTTCAGGACAATATTCAAGGCATTAAACAATGCAAAATTAGGAATGAGATGTAAGAAATAAAAAAAAAGTTCATAAATAAAAGTTGAAAAAACAAAATCAAGAACAGAAAAACACACCCATCCACCTGCTTCTCTGATTCTTCTGATCTCTTGCAGAGAGGCCTTATTACTTCCATAAGGTCGATGAGAATCAGTCAACACTTCTGATTTTCCAGAACGACATAGGACCTACATCAACATGTTTTTTGAGGATATACAAAAATTTACATAACAGCTACTTCTATTACTGATCATCTACAAAAATTCAAAAGGAAATATATCATTTGGCAGAAAAATCCATCATACTTATCAGGAAACAACCATAAAAGTTCATGACAATGCAAGAAAGAAAATAATATCAGAAAATAGCGTACCACACACGAGTCACCAATATGTGAAATGATTAGCATATTGTTTCCAATGAACATGACAGTGGCTGTTGAACCAGATTCATCTTCTTCACCAATTGTTTCAAGCCTTTACAAAAATTAAACTTTCAATATAATAATCATATAGAATATATAATAAAACTGATATTGTTCCCTGTGCATCTATTTTTCCATTTTCTCAAAGCTTGTACTGACTTACCAATTTAGCAATTTGGTATCAAATTTTTCAAAAGCCTCCTTTAATGCTCTTTTGGTGGCATTGAAATCTTTTCCGCTCAATAGCAAACCGTCTTGTAAAGTTGCAACACACTCCTTGTATAATTCATCCCTGTAATTGACGAAATAGAGTAGAATGAGCATGCAAACTATACTAATGTTCGCTTGACTTTGTACTGATGAATCATGGTCACAACATTTGATGTCATAATTTTTGTCTTTAAACTATAATTAACATAATATAATCTAAATTTATTTTTATTTATTTTTTTAATACATCATAAATATTTTACAGGGAATAGAGGTTGAGACGGTCTGACCCTCGTGCATGATAAAACAAACCCTCGATTGCTGTACTACTTCAAAAATAAAGAAAGTGAAGTTCATGATACCACGAACTTCAAAAATAAAAATGACCCACCGAGATCAAGGTTGTGGCATATTGAGGCTTCTACAATTAAAATTATTAAATAAACAAAATTGATCGATTTGACATTTATTTCCAGTTAGAGCAAACCTGAGGAACTTGGCAGAAGAGTTACCACCATGGCCATCAAAAACACCAGCAAAAGAAAATCGATCAAGGCCGTCTGATTTAATGATGATATAATCTTCCATCTCTTCACGTACGCCCTGCAAGCTTGCAGACCCCCACCGAATCCCAGCAACATCCGTCAAGGAAGACGGCGCGTCTATTGCAATCGCCGAGCATTGGCTTTTGGTTTTGGCAGGAACAAAGTTATTGTTCTTGGTGGATGTTTTCAAGTTAGAGTGGATGCCATGATGAAGCTTTGTCAATATGAACCTCTCTAATTGAGGGCTTAATAATGCCATAGCCAACTGAGTTCAGTCACTGAGTTTGGAACGAGTTTCAGGCGATTTTGTTGTATGGTACTGAAGGAGGATAAGAGGATGAAGCAAAACCTCTTAACTGATTTAACGATTAGATTCCACACAGGAAGTGTTTGTATTTGTTTTATTTTTGACACATTGGATTGGGGCCCACATGAAACTCGGTGGGAACTTGTTGATGACGTGGCGAAGAAATGGTAGTTAGCTGTTTGTAATGTGTCGGAATTTATGGCTCTAATTTGTTTCTATGAAACCACTGCAAATCAAATGCATTTGCACGTGGAAAACAAATGTTCATAACAATAAAAGTAAAACACGTGTCGGAAAAAGAATTATGTTTAAAGAAATGTTAATAGTAGAGCAACTTTGTTCAATTTGATAAAATTATCCTCTATATTCGTCTTCATCTCTTCTGCTGTAATTGAATAAATGCTAATTATAACAGTAAATATTGCACACAAATTGGAGAAAAATTTGAAAAAAAGAATAAATCTTGGACCCGAAATTTCTTGCTACTCATTTTTTGCATTTTCCGTTTGAAGAGAAGATATAATAATGGACACTAAACTCTCCATGTGCAACCTGCAGATTTCAAAGACAAAAATGCATAAAAGAATGCGTTTCTGTACAGTATTTTCCTCTATATCAGCAACAAATATTTTAGGTTTAATAGAAATTTTGATTTTTCTAATTCAATTAATAATATATAATTGGATTTAATAAGGTTACTGTTGCTGCAATTTATGAATGCATAATAACAAATTTCATTTTACTAATTGTATTCCTTTCTTAATACTTATTAAGTTCACAGTTGAGTTTGAGCAGTCCCATAGAAGCCACTTATCTCAATTGCTAATACCTTGGGCGATCCAAATTGAGTTTTCAGCTTTTTACGCAGTTTCTTTAATTTCTTCCAAGCTCTCTGGGAACCTTCAAACCACCCCAAATATGGTGCCTCTAGGTTGTCACAATTGGTCACCAAATCAAACTTCTTCTCCGAACTGAGCTCATTCTCTCCTCTCTATTGCCCAATCATGTGTTAAACAGGTCTTTAGTATTGAGAATTTATTTGAAAATAAAGAAAGAGAAAAAAACACAAGTACACAAGTTTAATTTACGTGGTTCAGCCAATAAGGCCTGCGTCCACGGCGAGATCTCTATAGTTTTATATTGATTGAGAAACAAGATTACAAGAGAATAAAGAAACTCTTCATGAGATTGAATTCAATAACATATCAGACTTCAAATAAAGGACCCCTTTTATACACGCTTCACCAATAGTTTCCAAACGCTAGTTATCATATCCTACTTTTTTATGGAGATCATGTCTTAATGAATAACATGAAGAACGTGTATGCAAAATAGGACTCTGCTGGAGACGTAGTGGAGATTTTGGACCTCACATATTCCTAAAAAACCTCAACAGTTCTTCCACTTGAAGTCACACTCTCAACCAACAAATTAAAACATATAAGAAAATCTCACCATCAATCATCTTCTATAGTGCTTTAAGTCCAACAAGATTAAAACAAACTTCTCTTTAGCAACATGTCTGCAACTTTTAATTTTCTACTATTTTCTGCAACAAAACATGCACTTCTTCAACTGCGCTTCAAACAAAATGGTAACAAATATCAATATGTTTTTTCCGAGAATGAAAAGATTGATTTCTTGCTAAATGCAATGCACTGACTATCATATTATATACAAATTTTTTCCTGCTTTATCGTGAATTCACTGAGAATCTATTCAACCATATTGCTTCTTTAATGGCATGAGTCATAGCTACATATTTCGCTTTCATTGTTGATACAGTTACAATTGATTGTACCTTTGACTCCCAACTAATAACACCTCTTGCCATAGAAAATATATAACCAGAGTAGACTTCTTTTGTTTAAATCACCCGCAAAATTTGAATCCACATAACTAACATAGTAAAATTTGCATAACTGTAACACAAAGTAAAATCTGAAGTTCCCTTTAAATATCTAAGGATCCACTTCACAACTGTCCAATGATCACGACTTGGTTTTGCCATGTATTTACTAACAACTTCAACTGTTTATGCAATGTCGGTCTTGTAGATACCTTCGCAAACATAAAACTACCTACTGCTGACGAATATGGGACTTGAGACATAGTTGCTTTCTCTTCTTTATTGCTGGGAGATTAACTTGAAGACAACTTTAAATGAACAGGAAATGGACTGATTTGGCAATTTGCATATTGAACCGACGCAAAAATTTTTCCACATATATAATGTCTTTGTGTCAACTAGATTTTCCTGCCCTTCCTCTCACTAATTACCTTCATCCCAAGAATTTGATTTACAACACCCAAGGGCTTCATGTGGAATCCCTAGCTAATTGAATTTTAAGAAAGAGCAATGTATTTCATGTTATTACCTGCAACAGCCGTATCATCTACATACGATAGCAAAATACAAAAGCACCCATCTTTGTAATCATAAAAGTAAGCATAATGATCAGCCTCACTTCTTTAAAAACCCGAACTTATAATGAAGGAATCAAATCACTTATACCAACACTGAGGCGCCTGCTTCAAACCGTAAAGCTATTTGTTTAGCTAATAAAACCAAATTCTTCTTGTTCTCTTCTAGAAAGCTTTCAGGTTGTGTCATAAAATTTTTTTTATTGAGATTTCTATGTAAAAAAGCTATTTTTACATGAAGTTGTTCTAGTTCCAAGCCTAACACAACAGTGATAAGTAGTCAATTTAGCATAAAATATTCTTTATTTGAATATTATATATGGATACTTTTTTATTTAAAATAAGAATTTTCATTTGATTTTCATATATTCTGTAGATCATGTTAAATTCATTTGGAAAGGAGCTGTGGAGACTGATTTTTGGAGTTTTGACAAAGCAAGTCAAGTAGGAGTTAAATTTGTAGGATGCCCCTAGAAGTTTCAAGTTAAGCTTGGGCAAGCATCAGTGGGAGTGAATCCAAAACAGGTCGAAAACCCTTTGAAAGTTTTCAAATTATGCTTGGGCAAACTTAGTGGGAGGCATATCCAGAACTATTGGGATTGAGATACTTTGCCGGCTAAAAAAAAATCATTTAAAAGCAGTTGATCCACTATTTAGGGGACTAGGATAGATACTCAAATTTGAATATTTAATTGTTGGATTTTCTAAAGATATTTATTTTCTTAAGATTTCTTTCCCTCATTATAATTAGGACCTTAAGTTTGTTGAGGAAATCATCTTCTTCTCATCTTGGAAACAATATTTATTCTAGAATTTGTTTTTCTTTGTGTTTCCTCCATGGCCTTGATTGGTTAAATATTTTTTTTTTAGTCAAAGGTTGAATTCAAAGTAGAGGTTCTTCAATGATTGTGAGATCTTAACATATTTATTCTTTCCTTTAATTCCATCAATATTTAACTAATTTTTTTGCATATTTGAGAAACTCCATCTTCGTTGTTATCTTATTGTTTGTTCAATGTAGTCATTTATTTAATTTAATAAGATAACATATAGCAAGTCAACAAGATTTAATCCGTAATTATTTAGTTAAGTTGATTCAAGTAATAAATAATATAATATAATTTGATTGTAAACAAGCTTTTGGATTATATTATAATTCGATTGTAAATAAACCTCTCTTGAAGAGTTTGTTAATTAGGACAGAGTCTTTTTAGTTTTTATTGCTGCTAATAAATTAAATTTTATTGGTTTTTTAGGATTGTTTACTAGTTAGGGATTATTCACAGCATTTGTCTTATTCAAGTGAATTATATGGAAAGATTGGTCGGTGACGTTTGTTCAAACATTGTAATTTATTTATTGGTTGAGATTATTGAGTTATTTTAGAATCAATGATCAATCAAGAGAATTTCTTACTAAAAATTGCTTCTGACTGAATTTATCTCACATTGTTTTATACATATTTTTTTTACTGCACTCTTTACTTACTTTAATTAATTAATTTATTCATTCTCTGGTACAAAGCCCCCTTGTTATTTTTATTTATTTCTCTGGCTATTGAAAGAATTAATCAAAACTAGTCTTTTGAGTTCGATCCTTCTCACCTTATTTACAAATATTTTAGATTAGGAAGAGTAGAAATTATTTTTTATGGTTTCTTTTGATTTGTTTCTTTTGACTTGGTATGAAAACACTAAGCTAGAATTTAATCCAGAAATTGAGAAGAAAGCTCGCACACTAAGAAAAGCATCAAGACAATGAAAGAAACAAGAAGCCACAATGTCCACACAACTTTTGGAAGAACCAGCGCCTGGTTTGGTAGAATTTTCAATTGAATCCGAAGAAGAAGAGACCAAATCTGAGGAAGAGGAAGCAATGGGCAAAGAACAAACTATGAGGCAGCTACACGCACCTCCATCAGACCAACAACCTCTTTGCATCACTTATCCAAATCTGGAGGTGGCATTTGAGCTGAAATTGAGACTGATTCACTTACTCCCAACCTTCCGTGGGTTGGAGAATGAAGAACCATATAAACATCTGAAGAAATTCCATATAGTATGTTCAAGCCTGAGACTAAAAGGAGTTTAGTAGTAGAGAAAGAATCAAGTTGAGAGCATTTCCATTCTCTTTGCAATGTTCTGCCAAAGAATGGTTATTCTACTTGCCTCCTAGTTCAATTACATCATGGAATGATATGGCCTGATTCTTCTTGGAAAAATATTTTGTAGCCTCAATAGTAGCCATAATTTGAAGAGAGATAAGCAAAATCAAGCAAAAAGTTATGAAAACTCTCCATAACTATTAGTAGAGGTTTAAAAGATTATGTGCAAGCTGTTCAAGACATCGAATTACTGAACAATCTCTAATTCAATATTTCTATAAGGAGATGCTGGATTTAGAGAGGAGAATGGTTGATGCAGCAAGTGGAGGGGCTCTTGTTAACAAAGCTCCTCAATAAGCTTGAGAAATCATATTCCAGCATGGCTGCAAAGGCACAATAATTTGGAAGGCATCAAGACATGCCACAAAAAGTTAACTAGGTAAGTGATTCTTCTATTGAGAGTAAACTTAATGAGCTAACTTCTTTAGTTCAAAGCATTGCTACAAGTATGTCTTTACAAGCTAAAGTGTGTGAGATTTATGCTTTTTCTATACATTTAACCGACATTAGAAGAAGGAGCTCAAGAATAAGTAAATACAGTTGAAGGAATTCCTAGACAACCCCAGAAGATGTATGATCCTTATTTAGAAATATATAATCTGGGGTGAAGAAATCATTCAAACTTTAGTTATGGAGCAAGACAACAAAATTCCCATCAATACAAATATGGACCACCTCTACAACAGTCACAAATCGATCCAAAATTAGGTATGTCCTTTGAATATATTGTTAAATCTTTTGCAATTAACACTTAATAATTTCAGTAAGAGACTGAGGGTAGCATTTAAAATCTAGAGAATCAAGTGAGCCCACTAGCAACCTATCTGAGCAAATTGGAGTCCCAAGGGAAGCTTACTTCTTAAACTATCATTAACCCCAAGAAAAATGTAAGTTGAATCATTTTGAAAAATAAATTGGAGCTGGGAATTCCAGTCCCAAACCAAAATGATAGCAGCTCAAGGAAAGATGCTAAAAAAGAAGTGGCGATTCAACATGATGGACACACTACAGAATTAAAGGCAAATTTACCTAAACCATTGGCAACTCAACCCCCTATTCCTAAAATATTGGCTAAATCAAAGAACGTTAAGGAAGAAAAAGAAATCCTAGAAATTTTATACAATCATGCAAGTTCCCCACTATGTAAAGTTTTTGAAGGAGCTTTATACGAACAAGAAAAAGCTAGTTGGTTATCAAAAGATTAGTGTGGGAGAGAATATTTTCTCTATGTTGCAAAGAAAATTACCCCCTAAATGCAAGGATCAAGGTATGTTTTCTATTCCATGTAAAATAGGCAATGTTGAAATAAAAGAGCGATGTGTGATTTAGGCTATTTAATAAATGTTATACCATTGTCTATTTACTCTTCTTTAAATGTTGGTCCATCAAAAGAAACATCCATTGCAATTCAACTTTCGTACAAGTCCATGGTTTACTCTAAAGGGGTATTGGAGGATGTTTTAGTATAAGTAGATGGATTGATTTTTCAAGCTGACTTTTACGTGCTTGATATGGAGGATGATGAATCATCTACTTCATCTAAACTTTTGCTTGGAAGAAATTTTCTTATCACAACTAGAGAAAAAAAAGAGATGCTTATGATGGTACACTCACTATGGAGTCTGATGAAAAAATAGTTAAGTATAATGTGTATAATGATCCTTGTGATGTCCTTGGTGTTTGTGGTGTTTATGTAATTGATCCTTTAACTCCTAAGATAAAAGAAACTACTTTGGAAGGTCCAAAAGGGGTTGATTGAAGTCTGAGAACGTCTAACCAAAGACATAAAAAAAGGACGCTTATTGGGAGACAACATAATTTTTAAGCTTGTCCAAGCCTAATTTTCATAGCTTTATTTTGTTTTTAGATTATTTAACTTTATTTTAGTCATCTTCTTGCTAATTATTTTAGTGTAGTTTGTTTTTGTCTTTTCTGGGCTGGTAATGAATTTCTGAAGTTAAAACTAGTTCTTTCATGGTGAAAAACTTAATGAGAGGCTTTTAATGGCTATATTTTTTTATGGTGGTAATTTTTTTAAGAGAGTTATTTAATTATTAATATATTTTTTATCTATTTTTCTTTTAAATGATTTACCACTCTTATTTACTTTGCCATTGGTTGGAGTTTATTTTCACTTTTCTCATTTTTACTTTTATGGTAAATAAAAAGAGAGAGAGGATAAAAAGAAAAGAGAACCCTAGCTCCTCTAATCTACTAGCGCTGTCATTCTCTACACCTCCACATGCGCAACTTCCATAACTACTCTCTCAATCAAAGCTATTTCAAAGCCACATCTTGCGATTCGAAAGATATAGGAGCCTTATCGTTGCCATCATAGTCAATCTTCATCTCCTTTTGTTGGCTAGCCACCCTCCACCACCAACTTAGCACAGGCAACAATAACCTCATGTACAGGGACATTTCTCATCCTTTCTCTTTAGTTTTTCTTTCATTTATTTAATTGTGGAGAATTCCTTATGCTTCCTTGAGGACAATGAGAGGAGTGAGTGTGGGGGAGAAGTCTAATTTTTGAAGTGCTTTATTTGTTTAATTTTTGTTTATATTTTGTAAAGCACTAAATTTTTTAGCGCTTTTGCAAATTTTAATAAATTTTAGTGCTTATTCCATGGAAATTTAATTGTTTAATGCGTACATAAAAAGCTTTATTTCAAAATTTTTCTTGTCCTAACTTGATTGATATTTTCTTTTGACCTTCTGAGAGATGTTCTTTGTCCTAAACTGAGTTCCCTACATTGGGTTGAATTTTTGAGATTTTAGGTAAGATAATGGTAATTTTTATGATAGACCTCCCTTTTCTCCATACCATAAATAGTATCCTTTAATAATTCTTTTTTGTATAAATCATTTAGGCTTGAGCCAATAGGTGAAACTATAAATTTACTTGAGCTTAATTCACTATTTTGCAAATTTCAAAACTTTGTTTAACTTGTTTAAGGTACTACTCTTGGATACATGGCTGCATGTTTTAAAAGGATAGAATGTACATATCACATAAAGCGATAATGTAAAAGGTGAGGAATAAAAGAGAATAAGAAAAACAGTAATGCACATAAGTTCTCTAAAGTTGTAATAAAAAAAAAACAAAAATAGAATAAAAAAGAACGAAAAAAGCGGTGATGCACATGAGTTCTCCAAAGTTTGTAATAAAAGAGAGAGAGAGAGAGAGAAATGTGTCTTCCTTTTCTTTTGAATAATTGCACCAAATCCTAGAGTATTATGCTTTATAGGTTGACCTTATGTTTTGAGGTGTTAAAACTTAAATTTTTATAAAACCTTATCTGTTGCATGTCAAAATTTTTCAAGTCTTTATGTTTTGCATATAAAAGGATGCTTTGAGGTTGCTATATAATGGTATAGGGTTGATGGAGTAAATGATGAGTGATTATCACCTTATTTGCCTTTCTTCTCAAAATTTTCAATCTTTTGATAAAGTATGTTGTGGTAGGATGAAGTGAACTTCCATATGAGGTTGATTGAGAATTTTAATCATGTTTGAGGAAAAGCATAAGATAAGTGTGGGAAAATTTGATATGTAGTCAATTTAGCAGAAAATATTCTTCATTTGAATATTATCTACGGATACTTTTTGGTTTAAAATGAAAATTTTCATTTAATTTTCTTATTTTCTGTACATTATGCTAAATTCATTTGGAAAAGAGATTTGGAGGCTAATTCTTAGAGTTTTGACGAAGCAAGCCAAGTTGGAGCTAAATTTTTAGGATGCTCCTAGAAGTTTTCAAGTTAAGCTTGGAAAGCATCATTGGGGACGAATTTAAAGCAGATCCAAAACCCTTTAGAAATTTTCAAGTTACGCTTGAGCAAGCTTAGTAGGAGGCATATCCAGAGTTGTTGGGATTGAGATGCTTTGCCAATTAGAAAGAAATCATTTAAAAGCAATTGATCCACTATTTGGGAGATTAGGATAAATACTCAAATTTGAATATTTAACTGTTGAATTATTAAAGATATTTATTTTCTTAGGATTTCTTTCTCATTTTAAATAGGACCTTAAGTTTGTTGAGGAAATCATCTTCTTCTCATCTTAGAAACAAAAGTTACTCTATGGTTTATTTTTCTTTACATTTTCTCCATGGCCTTGCTTGGCTAAAGGTTGAATTTAAAGTAGAGGTTCTTCAATGATTGTGAGATCTTAGTGTGTTTATTTTCTTCTTTAATTCCATCAATTGTTGTTTATTTTTCCTGCATATTTGAGAAACTCCATCTCTTTTGTTATCTTATCGTTTGTTCAATGTGGCTAGTTGTTCAATTTAGTAGGATAACATATAGCTAGTCAACAAGATTAAATCTATAATTATTTAGTTAAGTTGAATCAAGTAGCAAATACTATAATCTTATTATAACCAGGCTTTTGGATTATTTTATGAAAAATTCACAATCTAGTTTAAAGGACTCTCGCTTGAAGAGTTTGTTAATTAGGGTAGAGTCTTTCTAGTTTTTATTACTGCTAGTGAATTGAATTCTATCACTTGTTTAGAATTATTTACTAGTTAGGGATTATTCATAGTGCTTGTCTTGTTTATTCTAATTATACAGAAAGATTGATCGGCAATGCTTGCTCAAAGATTATAACTTGTCTATTGCTTGAGATTATCGAGTTATCTTAGAATCAATGATCAATCAAGAGAATTTCTTACTAAGAATTGCCATTAACTGAATTCATCTCCTATTATTTTAAACTTATTTCTTTTATTGCAGTCTTTACTTACTCTAATTGATTTTGTTTGATTCTTTCTCTACTACAAAATCCTATTATTTTTATTTATTTTTTTGGCTATTGAAAGAATTAATCAATACTAGTCTTTTAGGTTTGACCTTCTCACCCTATCTATAAATATTTTATATTAGAAAGAGCATAAATTATTTTTTGTGGCTTCAACACCCATCAAGCAGAAAGAGCCAACAAAACTCTAATAGTGGTTAAGCTGACAATAGGAGAAAAAATCTCGTCAAAATCAATACCTAGTTTCTGAGCATATCCTTTCACTAACAACCTAGCTTTAAATCTTTCAATCGTGCCTTTTGAGTCCTTAATTTTGTAAAGCCAATGACACCTAATTAGTTTTCACTTGTTTGGTAGTTTGACAAGATCCCAAGTATTATTTTTATGCAAAGACTCCATCTCCTCTATCATGGCACATTTCCAATTTTTTAAATTTATAGACTCACAAGCCTCTTTAAAAGAGAGAGGTTCAAGTTCTTCTATTAACGCAACATAAGCATTAATATAATTAGACTCCAATTAAAAGATGTAAAATCATGATACCTTGCTGGAGGTCTAACATTTCTCTTAGGACGACTTGAAGAATAATGAGAATTATCAGGTACAGATTCCTCATTTGTCACGCAAAGATCCATATTCTCACCAAATTCATATTCTGAATCATCTTGATTCTAACTAGCTTCAACTTCATTAGAGTCTTCTAAACCACTTCCAATATCGTGCTCAACAGAAACTTTATTTATAAATTGCCTTTCAGTTGTACCAATAAAGAAGCTTCATTAAATATCACATCTTGACTAACAATAATTTTATGGGTAGTAGGATCCCATAATCTTTACCCCTTTTATACCTATTGCATAGCCAAGAAAAATACATCTCTTTGAATTCAAATCAAGTTTAGTTCTCTTTTCCTTTGGAACCTAAATCACGTAGGCATCACAACAAAACACACGAAGGAAAGAGTAGTTAACAAGTTTACCATTCCAAATTTATTGAGGAATTTTTAAATCAAGAGAAACTGTTGGTGCTAGGTTAACTAAATAACAAGCAGTGTTCTAAGCTTCCCCTAAAAAATTCTTTTCTAATTTTACATTACTCATCATGCTTCTAAAATATTCCATGAGAGTTCTATTCATTCTTTTGGCAACACCATTTTGTTGTAGTGTTCTAAGAACCTTTAGTTATCTTCTAACACCACATTCAGTACAAAAAATTTCAAATGCCTTAAAACAAGACTCTCCTCCATTATTAGTTCGAAGACACCTAATTTTAGTATCTTTTTGGTTTTCTACTAATGCTTTGAAAACCTTAAATTTTTCAAAGACATCAAATTTCCTTTTTAGCCAATACACCCACACCTTACGAGAAAATTCATCTATAAAAGTGACAAAATACAAACACCCACCAAAGGAAGCAATAGGTGCTTCACATATATCAATATTTATCAAATCAAGGAAATTTTTACTCCTATGAGTAGATAAGGAGAAAGCTACTTTATGTCATTTCCCAAGAACACAATCTTCACAGAAAGCTAAAGATACAGACTTAATATGAGGAAGAAGGTTCTTTTTACATAATACCTATAGTCCTCGCTCACCCATACGTCCCAAGCACTTCTGCCAAAGCATTAGATGTTCAGAATTTTCATTTACTGCATCTGCTTCCCCCATAATAGTCTCACCAACTATCCTGTATAGATTTCCAACTAGTTCTCCCTTCATTATTGCAAAAATGCTTTTGATCATCCTTAATTGATGATTCCCACCAGTGAACGATGGGACAATTCATAAGTGTATGAAACATAAATAAATATAAAGAGTGAGTAAAGTATCATCCCACATAAATTGTATAGCAAATCTACTATTATTTAAATAACAATAGGAGAATAGTTTTAAAAATAAGAGAAATAATGTAAAATAATGAGAATGAGATCAAGTACATAATTGTTGAAAAGAGCTCAAAGTTTAAAAGCTACTATGGATTTTGACTCTACTTAATTCTATCCAATTTATTTTATTAGTTTAATAATCAATTTAATTATTCAAGAAGAAGAAACAACTGTAAAATCACTAACAAGCTCTCCTGATATTTTGTTAGTTATTTTAACCTTATCTAATTATCTATCTTTCAATAGTGTAATCAAACGTGAATTAAATCGTTAAGTTTTATGGTTTTTTTATAAATTCATAACCTAAGGTCGTTAACTTATGCAAACCCCTATGAGTCAAATCATATAGCTTCCACATCAAATTATTATTTTCATATATTTTATTATCCTTTTAGTGATTAATGAAATAAATCAATCTAGTGGAGAAACTCTGCCTAGAAGCATTAAGTTCA
Source organism: Jatropha podagrica (assembly GCA_947857235.1). Classification (NCBI taxonomy): domain Eukaryota; kingdom Viridiplantae; phylum Streptophyta; class Magnoliopsida; order Malpighiales; family Euphorbiaceae; genus Jatropha; species Jatropha podagrica. Next base: position 23,222 of record CANUEP010102097.1, read on the forward strand.
ATAACAAAATATATCTTGAACAAGGAAAATCAAATCTAATATTATAAATTGGAATAACAATAAAGTTACATCAAATCTCTAATATGAGAGTTTAGTTCGACACAGTGATTAAACAAAACTCAGTTAAACTTGTAAAGAAGTCCATAATGAATAATAAACAAGAAAAGAGTTTAGAAATAAAAACTAGTCAATGATTACTTGAGCGACTTCCTTGAATCTTGACGTCCACTTGAATACTTGAAGTCTTAAAGAGAGAAAAAGTATATAGAGAATAATAAAACAAAAAGATAAAATAACCTACCCAATCTCTCTCTTTATATAAACTTATTGGAATATCTTCAAATAAGAAAGTGATTATTATTGAGGAAGAAATCTTTTTGAAATGGAAAACTGTTTAGACTTTGTATTTTTTTTTCTCAATTAGGAATCTCCCGACATCTAGATAGGATTTAAGCTTGATTAGGCAGGTCCCATAAGATTCTCATGTAGATTCATGCAATGCTGAGGCGTGCTTGTTACTGAAGTCTTGAAAAAATCCTCTTTTTTGCATTTTTTTTTACTTGTTTTCTATAAAAGTCCGACAAAGTTCATCAAGATCAAGTGAAACACAATTCAAGGAAGGCTTATTGAAAAAAAAAAAAGTAAATTTAACTAAAATAAAGCGAATTAAGTAAAACTTAAAAGAAATCCTAAATTAAATTTACTAAAAATAACTATAAAATATAAAACCTATCAAAATTCTCCAAACTTAAATCATTGTTTGTCCTTTGCAACAAAACTAAAACCAAAAGAAAAGAAAAACACAAACTAAATAAAATAATAAAGCTAGCTTAATATGGTTGGGATAACTATTAACAATCTCAAAAATATAAAAAATCATTAACATGAGAATAAATAAAGTGTTTCCTATACTAATTAGTTTCTTTCAAAAATTCAATTCTCAGCAAAACACATTTTTTAAATTTAAATACATGTTAATAAGATATTCAATATCAATAATTGTTCAAATTATATTAAATAAAAATATAGGTTTCACAAAAAATAATTAACTTTTAAATAAGATGATGCTTATAACAAACTTTAACATTCGTATAGGCAAAATTAATCATCAATTCTCCACAATTTTAAATGCAACACAATTAGAAAAATCACCAAGTCTTTAAAAAAGGCTGTAATGGGGTTTTTAGGGTTAAAAATTAGCTTAACAAGGAAAAAAAGAAGAAGATAACAAAAAGTACAATGAATGCATAATATCAAGATTTTAATTACACCAAAATATATATTTTTATTTGTAAAGGGAGGTTAACTTGAAGTTCTTCACTATCTCAAAATTAGAGACACTTTGGCAAAGGTCTTTTCATAATACTTCGATAATTTCTTCTTTGCTTCATAATTCCCCAAATCTGAATTTTTGATTGATTGCTTTTTTATAGTGTTTCTCTCTTTGACTTATCTAATTTCTTGACTTACTAATATTAATAAAATATTCTTCTTTTTATTTTCCTATTATGTTTTGATAAAATTAAATCTTTCAATTATACATTATTGCTCTTAGGGTTTTTAAATTAGTTTAATGGCTAGGTTTAATGAGGTAAACAAGAAAATTTTTAGTTATAGGCTTCAAATTGGTTGCAAATGTCATAATTCAACTTAAGGTAACTTAGGCTAAAATTATAAACTTCAACAAAAAATGCCTAAATCATTTCTTTCTAATGTAGGCCTTAAAAAGTTTTACTTCAAGGGAAATTCTAAATTATTCTAGAAATGTTAAGGTTAAATAAACTTGATTAAAACATACCTATTTGCCATAAAATTCACAAATATCAGTATTTATGATTTTAAAAACAAATGGTTAAATCAAGAAATCATGTTAAGGCAAAAACTAAATTTAAGCTTAAAAATAACTAAATTAGAAAAACACTAAATTTATTACAAGTTATTAAATTATGATAATTTTTAAGTTTTCTCACAACTATTCCAACCATATTAAGCTAACAAATAAAACTAAAAATTTTATCTAAAATTTTCCTTCCCTAATTTAATCTAGCATACTGTCTCCAATGTGCCTAAAAGAAAATTAATTCCCCAAATTTATTCAAGGTGGAAAAAATAATATTAGAGTTGAGAAATTGTTACAACCATTGTATTGTAAAATACAAGAAGAATCAAGCAAAATATTAAATATAAGCCGGTCACATTGGAAATTTCAGGAGTCTACAGGTGGTGTAGGTGGATGTAGCTACAACAACTAAAGTATTGTCTGGAGCTGACTGCTGATTCCATGATATTAGTCTTACATGGTATCCATGTATATTCTAGACTCCCATGCATAAACTCTATGGACTGGAATCAATTAGAAGTCATGGTCTCCATCCCCTGAAGCGAGCATCAAACATGTTCATCCTAGAAATCATGCATGTAAGAACCTTCATTGGACATGTCAGATGCCGGTTGAAATGACAAACTAGCTCCAATTGTACTTGCACTAAAAAGTACCCAAACTATTTACAGTAGTCAAACATACCATCAGTTTCATATTGAGTTACTAGCGATATACATATATTTATTGTAGTTACAATTGCTAAATATACTATCAATTTGCAAAATGTATGTATATATATATATATATATATATATATATATATATATATATATATAGAATTTACAGTATCCTATATATACATTATATTTATAATAGCCAAACACACCATCAATTTGCACACTGACTTATCAAAATCAGTTTAAATATTTATTATATTTATATTATCTAAACATGTTTACTTTTAATTTTTTTTATGAGAAACAAATTATAAATACATGAAGTTTTAGCATTGAGTTTTTTGAAAATATATCAGAAAGAGCTATTTACTATATATAGAAAAAATACTCAATAATTTGTTTCATAAAAATATCTCTTCTTTTAAAATCGAAGTTTTTATCTGTGAACCCCTACCACCGGCACACATATGCATAGGCGTGAAATGCATATGACAAAAGGATAGAAATGCACGTGATGTGAGAGTAGCCACCTTGTTTAATTATTTAAGGGTAAACTAGGAAAAACCCTAAGTGACTCCAATTTTAACTAACCTAATTACTAGGTCAATTACCCAATGATTAAAGGCATGGTGTGCAAACCCGAGATGGATCCCGAGACTATGTCATGTTGATGAACTAACCTATGAATGAATGCTTTGCAGGGTGAATGAAACAATATGATTAAAAGTGTCTATGTAATTTTGACTTGCCGCTCAAGGTTAGATCCCAAACGTGCCTACGTACTTCCGTTTGAATGGAAGATAAAAGTCAACGTAGTTCGATAGGCCTCTTTTAGAGGGCTTTGAATGGGGATGCTTTATGCATGAGTGTGTGTATGCTTTGTGCATTATATTTAGGCATTTGATGCCAAGAATGTTGATTTTAAGACATTTGATGTCAAAACGTTGATTTTAAGGCATTTGATGCCAAAACGTTGATTTAAGCAATTGTTGCAAAAAACTAATGACTTTAATGGCTTTAAGCGAAAAGAAGCGTTTGATTGGACTTATTTGTTTGCCAAAAGTGAATTAAGGCTTTTAGCCAAAAGATTTAGGCAATTTGTTTGCCAAAAGTGAATTAAGGCTTTTAGCCAAAAAGATTTAGGCAATTTGTTTGCCAAAAGTG
>CANUEP010102128.1:0-13558 GCA_947857235.1 Jatropha podagrica
ACTTTTATTTTAATTTATTTATATATTTTGTCTATAAACATTTTCTTACTCTTTGGAGATATATATATAGATATATATATATATATATATATATATATATATATATATATATATATATATATATATATATATATATATATATATATTATGATGATGTGTGTGGCCTCAATGGACCATGCTTGTATGCTATGTGATTACATATAATTGTTGAGTACCACTGATTTTTATGCTCAATAAGATGTTTTTTAACTCGCGTAGGTGGAAGTTATTTGCTGTGGATCTCAAGTACATGTGTCTAGAGAGAAGATCTTCTGCTTCTAGACTAGAGCATGAGTTTATTGTACCGACTCGTGGCATGTGTTAGGTTTGAAATAATAAGAGCATTAGACTGATTGTGTGGGGTTTGTATTTTATCCAAATGGAATTGTTCTAATCCTTTGAACTCTTTGAGGATTTTTTATTAGTTCCACTTGGACTTGGAATTCTATTTTGAGGTTGAACTTTTGATATTTGTGGATTTACTAGTATTAGATTTGAGTATAGTTCCTCTCGAAAATTATTTTATTGAATTGGAATGTTAAATATGTATAAAGGACTTATGAGGACTTTACTATCACCTCGATAATGTTTTATTAATTTGTTTGTTCATTTTCTTAATTGGATCTCCTTAGGGAACACTTGGGATTTTCTAAAGGATTTGACTAACTTTTTAGAAATGTTAAATGTGTTCCCACTAATATATTTAAAAGTTTTAAATTTTCCTCAAAATTTATGATTGAACTGTTTAGGCAAGTTCGAGTTACTAAGACTTCTGCTTTACATTTTAAAGGATTTGTAAATTGAGCATTTATTTACTATCTGATCTCGTAGGACTAGAATAGGAGATGTTGTTTTCTGTACTAGAGGCACGTATAGGCTTGCTTACTAGTATATTACTAGTATCAAAGAAAACATAATGTAGTAATTAAATGCTTAGTTTACAAATCCTTTAAAATGTACAATGAAAGTCTTAGTAACCCAAACTTGCCTGAACAATTTGGTTATAAAATTTGAGGAAAATTTAAAACCTTTAAATGCAGTAGTGGTAACCCATTAAAAATTTCTGAAAAGTTAGGCAAATTCTTTAGAAAATCTCAAGTGTTCCCTTTGGAAATCTAGTTAAAAAAATAAACAAATCGATTAATAAAACATTATCGAGGTAATAGTAAAGTCGTCAGAAGTCCTTTATACATATTTAATATTCCAATTCAATAAAATAATTTTCAAGACGAACTATCCTCAAGTCCAATATTAATAAATCCAAGGATATTGAAATTTTAATCTCAAAATAAAAGTCCAAGTCCAAGTGGAACAAATAAAAAATCCTTAAAGAGTCCAAGGGATTAGATAAACCCCACACAATCAAACCAATGCTCTCATTATTTTAAATCTAACACATGCCATGAGTCCATAGTATAGACTCACACTCTAGTCTAGAAGCAGAAGATCTTCTCTCTGGAGACATGTACTCGAGATCCACAACAAACAACTTCCACCTACGTGAGTTAAAAACATCGCGCTGAGTACAAAACTCAATGGTACTCAATAATTATATGTAATCACATAGGTCCATTGAAACCATACTCTGTGTCATATCCACTATCGTCTTGGCTACATACCCACCTAGTATAATATATCAATAGTGAGATATTAAATATATATTATCCCTATATAGCATAGATATTATAATCATAACCGCACTCCTATTATGGATAGGTAATCTACCATATAGCAATCATATCCTATATTTATAGACTTCTATGGTATTAATAAAATACTCATAGCATAGGATATGAGTATGATTATATTATCCTTATCCACTCACTAACCAAGGCATATGTGCAAAGATAGGATGTCAAATTAGTGAGTGGATAAGGATAATCCATATATATCACTATAAAGTGGATAAGGTACACATGTGACACTATAGTTACCTATCCACGATAGTGATATATTGGTGACTATGACATACTTAATATCTCACTAAGTTATTACAAGTCCATGTGGATATATGCCCACTAGGTTATGATATATACATGGGGGTAATCTATAATCTAATATAGATTATATTAGTGATATACCATGCCTATGAAGTCATAACTATGGGTATGTCATGGGTATAGTAATCAAACACTTATAATAATATAATGTCATTCCCATGTTAGTGAGGGTGGACATATATCCAAGAATGAACATGTCTTATGATATCACCATATGATGTCACCATTAGATTACATATCCCATGTGTGGACTAATATGAGGGTAGATATTATTAATGAGTATAGTCCACGTAGGGTATATTGTATAATATCACTAACTCTGGTATGGTATAATATGATAATAGTCTATAATGACATAGGACATATATTATCTAGTATTCATGACCATATATATAATGTCAGGTGGCCATATATATATGCCCATTGTAATCTATGTATCATAATATATGGATGTAATCTGCCCCCATATATCATATCAACTATATATATGACATATTGATGGTAATCATATGAGACATGGTGTACTAACCTATCATACCAATAGTGGACAAGTATACATTATATGCATATGGTATACTAGATATCTTACCTTATCCACTCATATACTACATCATAATCTATCCATATTTCCTATGATATGCATTATATTGATATATTATGTTATCCTTATCCATCCATATTTGGATAGATTAGGATGAACTACATAGATAATCCTCATACCAAGGTAGTATCATACTAGCCAATCTCGTGTATCATATATCCTGTGTTTTCCTTACCACTTACGTTAGTACAAGAGTTATATCTAGCTGACATGGTATATGTATATTTAGTATGCCTTGGCCATGTATATAACCCCCAAACTAGATTACCATGGCTAACTCTAGTGGCATATAAATACATTAGTCCATACTAATATAATGTATTCTGTCACTCTGTGTCATATCCACTATCGTCTTGGCTACACATATAATATCATCAATCATAGGATACATATGTCAAGTCATAATATGATGGTATAGTTTCCCCTATCCTTATACCATTTGATATCCAGGTACTAATGGACATATATATTATATGGATCATCTACCCTAGTGTAATATCATTATGTTCTCAATAGACTCCACAAAATAGACTCACATACGATCATATCATATAATATGTATCAATTCCTTATACCATATGAACTCATATGTTTATGATATATACTCATATACCGTGTATAGTTATTATTGTGGGAAGAAAGGTACACGAGATAGGATAAACATTATATGCCACTAGAGTTAGAACTATTTTGGGATAATTAGTGATATGATCATATATTATCCATATGGATTATCCCCCCATCATGCATGGTCCATGTATGGGATAATTATGTGGCATAGCCCATGTACTTTGGATAATCATATATAGCATATATGGTATCAACTGATTGGCTAATCTATAATCTATCAAGGTATAATACCCATCCTAATATATCATCATATCCTAGCATATTATATCATTATCCCGTGTACCTTTGTCCCCACAATGTATTTAATGTAATCTATAATGGGCATATATATGGTGTGAATGAATTTGATATCACCATATATGATGTGTGATCTCAAACGTAAGTTAGTTCATACCCCCAAGGTAATAGGTATTACATGGCGAGGTATTATCCATTATGTATGACTAATATTATCAATAATGAGGGTGATTATATGGGAATGGGCATATATGTATCCTATGATGTATATGGTACCATCATGGTGATATCAAATCCATAATATTATGAATTGAGGGTACTACCTTGCTGGGAAATATTAATACGTATTTGATATCATGGGACAAAGGGTAATCATAATAGTCTAATTAGCTATTAGTATGATGGATATCCCACACTTAGCCATTATCCTTATCCACCTGATATGTACTGCATCAACCCATATAGCTGGCTAATGGATAATACACACATATATAATCATAGGATTGGTATTCCATATATAATAACTGGGATATGATGTCATAGGGTGACAGAGTATATGGTATAGCAAGTGGGTACCCAGGGACATATAATAAGATATCATTATGCTATATGGATATTATAGACACTACTTGGTACCATGCATGAATATCACTATTACATATAATTGATTATATGTCACTAGGGTTTGCTATATGCCACTTATGTATTATACCTATCATCCCCCATATGTAATCTATAATATATTAGGTTAATCCAACAAACATATGGATATGGGATGTATTAACAAACTATATCACTATGCATGGGATAATGTCAGTTTGTCATAATCAGGCTAGCGTTGCTGATTCTATCATCGCACACAATATCACCCATTGTCCCTTGCTATATGTACTAATCCATTATATGATAGTACTGGTATAAATGATCACCCCATAGCCATATATATGGTTGTATTTAATGTAGTTCATCCTAATTATAGGTAATCTCTAATCATATTTGAATATGGATATCCCATAGGATAACAGTCTACACATGTGATGGTGACATTATATACATGTTTATCCTAATTATTAGTATTATATATTAGATTACTTAATAGGTATCAATATCCTATGCCACATCATATAATTGGACTAGCATTATATCCATCCTCACTAGTCAATTTGATATCACCATAATCTATATAGCATATTATATAGGGTGATATAATACGTATCCCATGATTACGGTGGGAAATTACTATTATATGTATTTGGGTGATATTGTGTGGTTGGTTTATCCATATAGGTGGACTATATCATACCCTCATGCCTATATTATGTTATCCTTATGTATCATACCTTATTAATTAATTTCCATGTACCTATCATCCTATGGTATGGCAAGTTGTTTACAATGACATCTATATAGGATCACTGATCCCAGCTTGGCTCTACCCCACTCCTATCCGATATTATATGGTATTAATCATACTTAATCACTATAGAAGTCTATACACATAGGATGTGAGTGGATATAATGATATCCATGTCATTGTAATAGTATGTGATTGAGGTGATATCCTATGCCCGATATGTCATATCCCAGTGTACCCCCAGATATATATGTATGGTTGGTGATCCTATATTATACAGTGGGCATATAATGATTGGAATATATGTGGTGTGAATGACTTATATTAGGATATGGATATACTAATAATATTATGAGTGCCATGAACTACCTTTTTTGCCATACCATTCATTTATACCAATACCAACTCACGTGGGGGGTTATATGGACTTGGGGTGAATAAATACACATATGGTGGGAAACTAGTAATATATTGTCCATGAGCAACATACTAATTTTATATGGGTTATGGTGGTAGATTACCATATATGTAGTATCATGGATTAGACATGGGGGTAAGAACTATGCTATATACCTTGCTGATTCTTTCTCCCCCCATCTATGGGATAGTAGGCATATACCACACATACTACCCTATACTAATTGTTATCAAATTCATGGCGATTGGTGTATGTCATATCATGGAACTGCCCATGTATATGGGGTTATACTAATATGTTGTTATATGGTATTATCCACTTATACCCCTAGTGTAGGACTAACTAGGATCAATGATTAAATTCCCAAACTATATAGTGTTTTCTCGTGGGTGAGACTGTATTTATTCTCCCCACTCAATGACATAAGTGGCATATGCCAAGGCTATTACAAGGTATAACTCTACCCCATAATATGCTATATGTCAAATTAGTGTATGGAAACTAGTAATATAATGTCCATGAGCAACAAACTAATTTTGATTGGGATAAGAACTATGCTATATTTACCTTGCTGATTCTGTCACCCTGTATCATGCTAATGGGCATATATATGATTGGAATGAATTTGATATCATCATATAATCATTATAGATTACATTAATTTGATATCATGGCTACATCACTTATTATATGTCCCAACTTATGTATGATGTGGTGGGATAGTGAATGGATAAGGATAATCCACATAATCATATATAGATTACATTAAATACATTATGGAGACAAAGGTACATGGGATAGTGATATATTATGCTATACATGGGGGTATGATATACGTGTGGTTGGTGTTTTCCTCAATCACGTGGTACGTTAGTACAGGAGTGAGACATATATGGTGATATCAAATTGATTGCAACCATATATATGTCCATTGGTATGACACAGGGTGACAGAATCAGCGATGTAGCCATACACGTATATCACGTATGACTTATATGGATTATCTTTATCCACTCACTAATTTTACATAATGTATGATTATAGTACCATATAATTATGCCATATATGTATTGGCTGGTAAAATGGGTAATCAAATTGGTATGATATTAGTATGGATATCACTACCACATGTCTCACTCCTATCATATTTATCCCATAGTTATAGATTATATAGCATCCTGTGTCACTATGCACTACGCACTATGACATATGTCATTTATCATACTATATACTTCATCCTTCTATGATATCATATATTGCAGTTAACTACATCATACCTATATATACCAAAGGTACCATATATCCATAATAGCCATGAATGTATATGATACTACATCATATATAGCATATATGGTATCAACTATATCATACCTAATACCAGTGGATATATATCATGTATGATAATCATAATGGTATGGCACCTGTGTATATTAGTGTACATAACAATTGGTATGACATGCCCTTGACAGCATAATTTGATATTACTATATGGTAATATAATTTATGACTAATGGAGTGAGTCATAAATAATGTATTACCTACTAGTAATATAATGTTCGACATATATACCATAGACTAATTTATACTGATAAACACATTATTGTATATATAAAGGTACAAGGGATAGTGAGCAACATATCCATGGTATATTGGTACCTGTCTGGTGGCATAATAATACTATATAATAGCCATAATGGGTATATTAGATGGTGACTACTTGACCATGCTAACTCTGTCATATTAATCACATTGTATATCAAACCCTATATATAAGTTGGCATATTATGGATCACTGATTGGTCATAAATACCATATAATATGGGTTATATGTCATATATCAGTTACCTATATAGTTTGATATGTATATAAACGTATGGATATGGGATGTAATATTCTTATATGGTATTTGACATCATACATAAGTGGCATATGTCTTCTAATCACCTATGGTAGGTTAGTCATATGTCAACATCCTCCATGGATATCATATTATAGATAATTGAGATATATTTGATTGGATTATCATGGCTGGATGTATATCACATACTATCATGGCCTATATACATCATGTGCACATATTATCATTACCATCCCATGGCTATCCCCATTAGTATATCATAGTTGCTACATAAACATATATTATATATACCAGTACTACATTATGCTATACATGGGGATATAGTACATCAATGGGCTAGTGCAAATGTAATCAAATGTATATCCTTATCCACTCACTAGCATAATATATGTCCACATGGTGTGTCACCCCATGTACAACATAATATATCCTTGTCATATATAGATAATCACCCACTATAATATGCGATAGTGGGGTATTTCACCCTTTGTTAAGTATAATCTTGAATAGAACCATACATATAAGGGGGATGATACATTAGACTATACTAGTGGACATATATATAGTGGATGATTATTTAGGTAATAATACCATGATAGCCACCATAGGGTAAATATTATATGTCCATGGATATATCAAATGTATAAACTAGCCATATTGGGATAAATACCATGAGTATAATGGCACGGGATACCATGGTGGGATATAATTTGACATATAGTGGACATAGGCAACTATCCAGACTATCCCATGGATAATAATATAGCAATTATATCCACCATGGTATAGTGAGATAACTAATGTAGTAGTATAACCACCCATCCGTGTACTAATGGGGTTATACGTGGTTAGTCCATGATAAATGTAATCTAATCATCGTGACTATTATCATACGATCCATATACCCCGTGTACATATTGAGGGTAAGGATGATGTATAATATGTGGCAATCTATACCTTGCTGATAGATTACCACATATTATACTCATGGGTTGATGAATATGAATATAATGTATCATATCCCATGGATACATTATATGGATATGGTCATACTAGTTAACAACCATATGCAATATGTCAAGTTGTTAATTGCAGTGTAGCCATGATACATTATATCCACGTGGGGGGTTATATGGACTTGAGGTGAATAAATATATGGTGGTATAACTAATGACATATCATGTAGTAATACAGTTGGATATATATAACCATTATATAGTACACGTGATACATATATATAATGGTTACCATTATGGATAAATGTATATGGATTATGTTATGTGACACGTATAATCCCGTGTACCACTAACCCCATAAACTAGTGTTTATCATATACTATATACCATTACATATATGGACATCAACCAATGCCACTTGAGTATGGACATATATCGTTGGCATACATTATGGCATATTGTCTATAAGCCATGATCTATAGCCATGCACTAATTGGAAATATATGCCATATATCCTAGTTATCATATAATCACACGTATATCATAATGTACCTATTTGTCACCTATATCACCTATACTATATATCATGCCCTAACATATTATGTATATGTCATCCCTGGGTATGGATATATCCTGACACTTGGATACATATATAGATTACATATACCTATGAATTATAATGTAGGGAATATATATATGCCACTGGACAAACGTTATAGCCCATGGTATAGAATCTACCCTATGTAATCACATTAATGGGTTATATTGATAATACCCATATCAAGTAAAATACCCAATCAATGGATTATGATGTAATCACTCTGTATTAGTATGTTGATTATGCCACCTATTAATAATCTATAACGATAGAACAAATTAATGGATATACACTCTAGTTGCCCTTGGGTAGTTCACCATGGAGGGATAATACCTGGCCATGTAATACCTATTACCTTGGGGGTATGAACTAACCTACATTTGAGATCACACATCATATATGGTGATATCAAGTTCATTCACACCATATATATGCCCATTGTAGATTACATTAAATACATTGTAGGGACAAAGGTACACGGGATAATGATATAATATGTTATATATACGGGTATGATATATGTGTCATGGTATGTCCATGATATATAATGTAGATATTATATATAATGGCACTAGAGTTACTATCATAGGAATGTAGTCATCGTATCCCTATAGTTTTGGTGTCATCTATATACGTGTATCACCTATTAAGTATGGGTACAATGCCTGATTAAGCATGCTATATCCCCATATATAATCATGCTTATGTGGCATAACTAATGGTATATGTCATACATAGTGTCATATATGGCTACGCTAGTTTATGTCACAGTTGATTGGTATAAATACTGGTCTATTTTGTACATTGGTGATATCCATTATATGTATAGTATGATAGTATCATATATGTATATAATGGCCTGATCATACGTATTATACCTATGTATTAAGATAACTGGTATATGTATATACATGGGCTAATGATAACATAATATATAATGGATGATAGGATGTCCATATGCCCTTGAAATACCAGATAAGTGTACATAAGTGTATGGTATATATTTATTACCCCTAATGTAATCTATCCATAGTCACACGTGTGGTATATATGTGTGGTACGTATATATCATACATAATCATAATCTATTATATGTAGTGAATTATATCCACGTGAATGGAGTCCATAGTAATATCAAATCAGCCAACTAGAATATAACTAGGGTAGTTATTAATGTATAACATATCCCAGTGTCCGGTATGTCATATATCTATGAGTATGTCTGGGATAATCATGGGTACACGGGGGATAGCTATCAAGATATGATGAGCCTTGATATGATCACACGTGTACCCATGATTATAATATATGTCATAGCATGGGATTATAATACCACTATGGATATGTGATTACATTATATACATCACATTGTCGTTACATGATATGATATAGGTTAGCTGATCCATACGTTCCAGTCTATAATATCCCCTCACTAGGTTATGATATATACATGGGGGTGACCCATATTATATGGTAGATTATATCCACGGGTTTATAGTTATACCACCTATATTAGACATTATATTATGCTATTATATGGCCAATCATAGTCATACCATGTCCTGGACACATGATTATTCACTAACCTATCATATCTACCATGGATATGATAATATTATATACTCCATATGTGGGGGGCATATATGTATTAGAATCAGTGATGATAGTCTTGGCCATGGAATCAGTAAGGTAAATATAAAATAGTTCTTACCCCAATCAAAACTATTACATACTATGGCCATAGTTCATTAGTGGCATAATATAATATCACCATATACTATATTAGTACCATCCCGTGTACCTTCATGGATGTGGTATATCACTAATATAATCTATATTAGGTTATATATTACACCCATGTATATATCATAACCTAATGGGCATATATCCATGTGGACTTATAATAACTTAGTGAGATATTATGTCATAGTCACTAATTTGTCACTATCGTGGATACGTAACTGCAGTGTCATGTGACATATTATATAGCCATGGGTGTGTCATGGTCGACATGCTATTAATTTGATCATAAAATAACACCAACCACATGTATATCATACCCCTATGTATACCGTAATATATCACTATCCCGTGTCCCCACAATGTATTTAATGTGATCTATACTGATTATATGGATTATCCTTATATTAGATGTGGGGTATATAGATGGCCAAGACATACTAAATATATATAGAGTTATTATACCATACATAGTGATATAGGTATATGATATCAGATAATATAATACACTACCTGTGTCATTACACTAATGGGCATACTCCAAGTATTATACCTGGTACATAAGTGTTATATCCTATATGCCACGGTAGTTCTTATATAATCCCCATGATAATACCTGGATTATCCCATGGGATCAACCATATAGTGGTTAGTGTGGATCACGCCATATATGTATATATTTTATATCAGCATAGTTCTTATCCTTATCCTACTTAAGACATTAGTTCCTCAATCACTACATATAATCATTAGAAGACATTATAGGTAAGTCATTATCCCCATACATGTATGTATTAGCTGACATATACCATGCTACTACCCTGTCCCACGTAGATATAATGTATGATGGCTACACGTATATCAGTTAATGTCACTAATATTATCATATCCGTGGTAGACATATTTGAATGGATTATCATATATTATCCTTAGTCTAGGATGGATATACCCTAATGGATTATCATACATATATACTGGCTTATATCATGATACGTTTATATTATATAACACATATATATGCCACTTTTATGGTTATCTGTCATACTAGGTATATATGATATTAATCATACTCAATATATATCATACTCTGTCATACCAATGGGCATGATAGTACAAGGTATATAATGTAGTTAGGATATGTAACCATTACAATGTGACTGTGGATATTTATATTATATGTATCAATATAATATAGATTGATATTATATCGATACGTATAATATCAACCATATATGCATATAATCACCACCATATATATGCCCAGCTATGAATTTGATATCAACATAGTTCTTATCCTTATCCTACTTAAGGCACTAGTTCTCAATCATTACATATAATCATTAGAAGACATGATAAATAATGGATATTATATAATATAGTGTAATCTATAATAATTTATATGCTAGTTCTTATATGGATAGTATATGTAGTGATACCATTCTATAAGTCTACTTATGGTATTATCTATAATATGACTATGGATTTGTCATTACATAACTTGATTATGGTACCACTTATGTATGATATCTATAATCTACCAATGAATAATCAATTATACCCTGGGATATATTATGATATAGATTCTCAATATGACAAAGCCCTAATGTAGACATATGATGTATATGTTTATAGGATATATATAGCATACATATATAGTTCTTACTCAATTCATATAAATGATTAATACCATCGAATGTCCATCCTAAATTAGTATGTTGCTCATGAATAAATACATATATGGTGGGAAATTAGTAATATAATTATATATGCTGTGTGGTATATATTACATATATCTGTGAAAACCCAATTTTTCAGGCTCAAAAAGCCTATTTTTCCGGACTGCATACAGCCCGGCCGGACCAAAGGCCATTTTGGAAGTTCATCGAAAGTATGCCAATATGGTACTTGAAACGTCCGAAAAATTACGAGGATCGCAGTACTGGTCCCGGAATATTGTTTGGAGGCCCGGAACTCCCAAAAAAGCCTCCGGAAGTGGAAAAGAGAGAGAGGGCGGAATGCACCCGCCCCAGCTAGGGCGGTTGCGCCCGCCCAGCAGGGCGGTCGGACCCACCCTGGCAGGGCGGTCACGCCCGCCTGGCAGGGCGGTCGCGCCCGCCCTGGCCGGCGGTCATCCCGCCCAAACCGGGCGTGATCCCGCCCAAGCAGGGCGTGATCCCGCCCAATCAGGGCGGTCACGCCCGCCCTGGAAGGGCGGAACCGCCCGCCCTGCAGGAGGTCGCGCCCGCCCTCGAGTCTATTTTCGCCTATAAAATGAGGCCCCGGGCTCCGTTTTCAAGGCACAATCTGTGTTGACGGACATTCCCTTTCTCCCTTACGTTCCTTGCGTTTCTTTACTGCTTTTCTACATTTGTAATTTCTGCATTCTTGTTTGTTATTTGGTCACCTAAATTAAACCAATTAATAATTCCTTTAACAAGAAACTGATTCTGGAGTTAAGAAGCGGGCGTCGATTAAATCAGGTATGTAAGTCGAAACTCTGCCTATTTAATTTCAGCACTCCATGGATATTTCTCTTCTACTCGTAATAATTCTACAACTGCATAAATGCATCCATATCATCATTGCCTCGGTGAATAAATTTAGGCTAATGCCCGGTTAATCAATAATCGTACCATTAAAACTTAAATCCGACAATATTGGCCTAAAAGACCTAGTTAATCAATAACTATGGTTAATAGCCTTTATTTCGAACAGGTTTCGGCTTAAGTCCAATTAATCAATAATTGTGGCTAAAAGGCCTTAATCAATCACGTTTTGGGCAACAAATTGCCGACAGTTAACAGTTCGCTTTTGGCAAACAAATTGCCTAAAGCTTTTGGCTAAAAGTCTGAAAATCAATCCTTTTGGCGACAATCGCCTAAGGTTAAACATTGTGGCAAACAAATTGCCTAAATCACTTCTTTTGGCTAAAAGCCTAAAAAAATCAACCTTTTGGCAATAATGCCTTAAAACCAACATTTTTTGACATCAAATGTCTTGAAATCAATCATTTTGGCAATCAAATTGCCCAAATCAATCTTCTGGCTAAAAGCCATCAAAATCAACATTTTGGCATTAAATGCCTAAAGCAATCAATCCTTTGGCAAGAAGCCAAAACAAAATGCAC
>CANUEP010102184.1:0-11650 GCA_947857235.1 Jatropha podagrica
TAAAAGAGGCCTATCGAACTACGTTGACTTTGATCTTCCATTCAAACGGAAGTACGTAGGCACGTTTTGGGATCTAACCCCGAGCGGCAAGTCAAAATTACATAGACACTTTTAATCATATTGTTTCATTCACCCTGCAAAGCATTTATTCATAGGTTAGTTCATCAGCATGACATAGTCTCGGGATCCATCTCGGGTTTGCACACCATGCCTTAATCATTGGGTATTTGATCTAGTAATTAGGTTAATTAAAATTGGAGTCACTTAGGGTTTTTCCTAGTTTACCCTTAAATAATTAGACAAGTTGGCGACTCACACATCACGTGCATTTCTATCCTTTTGTCATATGCATCTCATGCCTATGTGTGTCCGGGTAGGGGTCCACAGATGCATGGGTTTAAATGAAAATGTACAATCTGAATTTTGCTCTCATGCATACACTGCATAGGAACCCATGCCCTTTCCTCAGGAAAAGAAATTAAAACTCCAGCTATGACTGAGGAGGATGATGAGATTGACAATTTATTACACCAGCAAGGATACTATCAACCCAAAAATCTGAACTACAGTTCATACGCCCTTAACGTCCGTTGAGCCGCAGCAAAACTTGATGAATCAGGACTCCATCGATCGAGACCGAGAATCGCCACCACATCGAGTTCAGCCACAACTTGCATCGTGGGGCAGGGTTGAGAAATGCATCCTACGAGGAAGGGAGGAGGGTCCATCGAACTGCATGCCCATACTCACCCACACGCTTAACGTTGACTATGCCAGACCAAACCTGACGCAACGATGATTCGATCAATCGAGATTGAGAATCGGTGCCTCACTAAGTCAGGCCCCACATGCACCATTAAGAGCACTAGCAAGCAAAGGGTATGGAAGGGTCCATTGAGTGCCATGCCCACACTCACCCATGCCTATAATGTTGACTGTGCCTGGCCGAACCCGACAGAATGATGACTCAATCGACCGAGACTAAGAATCAGCTCCATGCCAAGTCAAGCCCAACATGCACCATTAATATGGATGGTGAGCAATTGCTCACCCATGCTATTAATGTTGACTGAGCCAAGGCAAACTCGACGCAACGACCACTCGATCGGTTGATACTGAGAATTGGCGCCACGCCAAGTCAGGTCCAACACATAGGATTAATAGAGCAATTGAGCAATGGGCATGGAGGGGGTGAAGGGAGAGGGATGGCATGCCTAGCACGCCTCCCATTGCTCATGCGCGCCCTTGACATTGACAGAGCCAGACAAAGCTCGGCTAACAAAGCCTCGATCGGCCGAGATTGAGAATCGCCGCACCACCAAGTTCTGCCTAACACATAATGTTAATGGCACAGGTGAACAGTGGGGGGGCATGGGTTGGGCAAATGGCATGCATAGGCACACCATTCGCCCACCCCATATATATAGAAAATAAAACAAACCTAGGTGTGGCATAAGTAAACTTTGCTAAATCCCATCCATCACTCTCCCATAAAATTTTATTCTGACCTCTTTTGGCCATGAAATTTTGGGAGCCATCATAAAAAAGGGTAAATAATTGAATGGGGTACTCTTGGTCCCGAGATTCAGTCTTAAGGGTGGTCAAATAAAATTTTTGATGAAAATGCCCCTAGAGGGGTTAAAAATCCATAAAAAAAATTGAAATATCACCTGCATGCCATGATTTTTTGTGGGTGACCCTAGAGTATAATTTTGGAATTATTGGAGTGGTCTTCGATTGATGCTTTGCATGAAAGGGACAATTTTTTGGATGCAAATGCCTCCAGAGGGGTAAAAAATGAAAATGTCATCCAATGGCCATAGTTTTTTATGGGAAATAATTAAATATCATTACGGAATTATTGTCGTGGCTGCCGATTGACTGTTTGCGTGATAGCATGAGGAACGGCCGTTTCATAGGCCTGGAGCCGAGCCGGGGTTCAAGATTTTTTTTCAAATTGTTTTCCGTGTTCGCCATTAGTCCCCTTCATGTATGGGTGAAATCTACCAATGGTGCGAATTTGAGAGCAAAAGCTTACAATTGCCAAGAGCTCAATGTATTCAGGGGCAAACTCAAGTTAGATTAGATGGCCTTGGCGAAGCGAATTCCCCTGGATACTCTAGCTAATCGAGGGTCGGGATCAATATGGATGCCTTCTACAGGTCCGAGCAACCCGAACTGGAGTGTCGGCCGGGCATGAAAAACCCCCAGTGCAGAGATATTGAAGCCGGATGGCCGTTTCATAGGTTGGGAACTGAGCTAGGGACAATAATTTTTTTGAATCATTTTGGATTTTTGACATTAGTCCCCTTTATATTTGCATAATATCTACCAATGGCGTGAATTTGAGGGCAAAAGCTCACAATGGCCAAGAGCCTAACGTGTTCGGGGGCTAGCTCAAGTGCTTGGATGGCCTTAGTGAAGCGAATGACCTCGGATGCTCTGGCTAATTGGGGGCCGAGATTAGTATGCATGCCTTCTATAGGTCTAAGAACCCAAGCCGGAGTGTTGGCCGGGCTTGAAAAGCCCTTGTGTGGAGATATTGAAGCCGGATGGCCGTTTCATAGGCCGGGAATTGAGTCTAGGACTGTAGTTTTTACGAATCATTTTGGATTTTTGGTGTTTATCCCCTTCATGTATGGGTAATGTCTACCAATGGTATGAATTTCAGGACAAAAGCTCATAGTTGCCTGGAGCCCATCTTGTTTGGGGGCTAGCTCAAGTTATCTTGGATGGCCTTCGCGAAGCCAATGGCCCTAGAGTCTCCGACAAATCGGGGGTCGAGATTGACATGGGTGCCTTCTATAGGTCTGGGGAACTCGAGCCGAAGTGTCGGCTGAGCTCAAAAATCCCCTTGTGCAGAGATATTGAAGCTGGAAGGCCATTTGATAAGCCGAGGATTGCAGTTTTTTTTTAATCATTTGAGTTTTTCAGCATTACTACCATTCGTATATGGGTAACATCTATCAGTGGTGCGAATTTGTGGGCAAAAGCTCACATTCGCCAAGAGCTCGATGTGTTTGGGGGCTAGCTCAAGTTAGCTTGCGTGGCCTTAGTATAGCAAATGGTCCTAGAGGCTCTAGTGAATCGAGGGTTGGGATCGGTGTGGATGTGTAACACCCACCGCCCAATCCCAAAGGTCCGGACGGCAAATGCCACATTTGGTGTCGAAGCACTGTCTCATCTTACTAAATAATTACAGATCATGTATTAGAAATGGCTAATTTTTCATAAGGAGGCAAGTAACTTAAAATTTAAAAATAATATTTAAGGAAAATTTCCCACGATAAATTCGCAAGAGTTTCCCCTAAAAATTTACTTGTCACACAAAGAAAACATAAACACTTCCAAACATAAACATAAACACTTATGTTCAAATTAGATATCGTGTGACAAAAGGAATTAGGACATGTACCATTAGGTTTTATATCGGACAAATGATTTCATATTTATTAGGTAATATAATGTCTGGCTAGAGACCGCTTATGATTTGTGGGCTGCATTGTAAGTATGGCCCGCTGCTAACTAAATATGGACCTATTGGGTCATACACTAGAGTATTATGGACGAGCATAGGGTTTTGATGGGCTTGAAATTTGATTCAATGCCCAAGGGATCAAAAGAATCAGATTAGGCAAATTGGGCTTTAAATTAGGTTTAATAGCCCATTAGCAAAATCTAATATGAAGGCTTTTCTGATTAGGGTTTTATTTTTAATATATATAAATGTTATATATATATATATATATATATATATATATATATATATATGAAATAAAAATGAATATTGATAGACAGATTAGAAAAATGCCTCCTTCTCTTTTAAGAATAAAAAACCTTAATTGCAACTTAATGGAGCTAGCAGTCGTGCGCTCATCTGGTGTGATCATGTGTGGATACCAGTAGAGGACGTTCGCATGAGGAGCAGCGTCTGTCGGTGTGAAGCATGACTCCGAACCCTAGGTTTGTAATCAGACTCTATCATTCGAATGTTTTGAAACATATGGATCCATGGCGGGTTTTATCGTGTCACGTTTTTATTTCCATTGTGCTATGTAGGCTCTAGATGCCTTCTGAATAAGCGAACGCGCTTATTATCTGGTGGCGTTTTCACAGGCCAATTATCCGATGGCTCTTTTGTAGGCAATTATCTAGTGGCGCTTCCACAAGCTAACTATGGGGTGGTGCTTTCACAGGCCAATTATCTGGTGGCACTTTCAACGGCCAAATTTGGATCTCTGAAATCGAATATGATTATATTTCTCTTAGTGTATGTATGAGCCGAAATATTAGAAGTGAGTGTCCTTTGAATTAATTAAGAATTAATACTACTTTGGTATAATGGAAAGTAAGTATATTTGTATTTATTGGGTATTTATATACATTTAGAACATTATGGTTTTATTTACGTTTTCAAGATCATTTTACGCTTTGAAGCAAATTTTCATTATATTTGGGAATTTTAAGAATTTATTTCTAGTGTATACTTATTCTATGATTTGAAATAGCTTAATATGATATATATAATTTGATATTTTTTTATATGATTTGAGGATTGAAATTGCATGATTTGAGTGTGTTGCTTAGGCAATATTTATTCTATTTTTTTATTATATATTATTTAGCACCCCTGAGTTATATACTTAATGCGTTGATTTTTATCTCGTGCAGGTTAAAGGGAGTGGGTGCTACTCGAGGACCAAAGGCTTAGCATCAGAGGAGAGGTTTTATTTTGGGTAGGACATGTGTAGGATGTATTTGTGGCATGTATAAAATATTTTAAGAGATTGTATATATAATAAGTTTGTAAATTAATTAAGTGTTTGATTAATTAAGAAATATTATTTTATGAATTTAAGTATGTAGTTATTAGAAATTAATTCATTATGTGGATGACATCATAAATATTTAGAAGTGCTGCATACCTTATTGTGTTCTTGAAGTATTGGTGCTTGGATGATAAATATTGGAAGTGTCTCTGTTTTCTTTGTGTGGCAAATTGATTTTCGGGGGAGACTCTTGTACTTTTTCTGCAAGAATTCCCTATAATATTTTATTTATTTTTTAATCAAAAATATGTTAAAATTAATTAATTGCTTTCTTATGAAAACTTAACCACTTCTAATACATGATTTAGGATTATTAAGTACACTAAGACGGTGCTCTAGCATTGAATGTGGCGCACGCCGTCTAACCTTCCAAGATTAGGCGACGGGTGTTACAGTTGTCTTATACTCAAGGAAATCAGAGCTCTTGTGCAAGATCCCCAAGGTAAATTCAGGCGAAACTGTGCAGGCCCCTAGTTACTGAAGAAAATCCTTGTTAGAGGTGGCATCATCTTGTCAGACCTAGATGGTAATGAGTTCACCTATCCATGCAACTTGGATCAACTCAAGAGATACATTGTATGAGTGCATTCGGGCATTAGAACTAGAAATCAATCCTTATGTCACCGTAAGGCTGAACTTGACCTGATTCCTAGAAATATATTCGAAAAGTACGGGATACGTAGATAGCCAATTTGTGGGTGCGGTTAATAATAAAAACACATTTTGTCCCTCTTCACTTGAAAATTCCAGATTTTCTATGCTAGTGTGAAAGAGAAGCAAAAAATCAAAACAAATCGAGCTAAAAACCTACAAGCATAGGCGGCTTAGGCAAAACCAGAGGCCCACTAAGTTGAAAACCCGAAAGGGCGACTTAGGCAAAAGTTAGGGCTCAAAAGCGGCAATTTCATAAAGGATAAAACTTACTTCCTTCTAAAAGGTGTCAAAATGATTCCCTTTTTACATATCTTAATTAGTACAAGTTATGTAAGGAGATAATCACAAAAGTCGTATCCTTCAGGCATCTATCTTTGTCATCTATCTATGTGCATCAGTCTTATGCGTATACGTTATCCAGAGTGTTAAAACCAAAAAAGTATCAACCGAACCCTCTATATCATGGGTCAGTATCCTGTCTCGAAGCCCTCACAAAAATACGAGTTGTGTCAAAAATCAAAAACTAAAAAACGAAAGTCCTACCCCATCAACATAAGGTCAGCATGCAAACCGTCTGTGCCACCTCAAAGGCATCTCCCTAGAGTCTAAGGCTAAGGCTATCTCCATCACCACTCAGAGTCTAGCATCGATCTCCCGAGTCAGAGTTGCTCTACACTCCCTCTCCTGGCTACCATGCTCTGCAGCACACCAAACGTCATAAGCAGCAGTCCTGCCCCTAGAAACTCAAGCCTTAACTACATCAACCCCTCTCGACTAGCTACCTAAGATATCCACAGTAATCCGAGGGGAGATAAGTGTATCTTGGAAGAGAGTTCGGTGGCAACCCTTGAATTTGCCCCATCTGCCTCATCAGCCTAGAAATAGGGTAGAATGTGCTGCTGTCCATGCCCAACAGATAAGCCATCTAGTATCTAGCATGCCAAACTAGAAATCGGATAATCTCATACTAAACCCATCTCTACAAAACCTGATCCCGCCTCAGCGCCAACAACCATTGCAACCACTCATCCTCAGACCCGAGCCTTACCACGACTCACCTGAAACAATACTAAGATGGCTCATAAGGGTAGTGTCGTGGTGACTCCACTACCCTCAAATGATCTCTCAACCAAACCTCCAACATCAAACATTGCACCAAGACAACAAAAATGAAAGAGGCATCTATATGCAATACCCCTTTTATCCACACAGATTCAGCTGTAAATACAATCTAAATAATTCAACTCCCTTCCTAAAATATGCAAGACCAGGCATTGCCCCCACTACTCAGACTCTCAAAAAGGCATTCATATGCAAATCAAACCTAAGCCTTTTTTCAGAAAGCGCCTTATCTAAGCATAACAAAAGTTAGTTGGAGAATGCTTACTTGAAGTAGGATTGGACTAGCTGACCAAATCCCCTCCACTCTATAAGCTTAGTTAAGGTTCAGAATAGTCTTTACTAAAGCCAAACTAGCAATCCCGACACCTCGCTCCATCTAAAGGACCAGGTCTTCCACCCTCGGATCCCCCCAGCTTACTGAATCGGTCAATACCACTGTACTCACCAAACAGAATACCAAAGCTCGAGTCCTAAACCTCTGGTGCTCCTTGTCATCAAACCCGAGTGGATCTAGATACCACTCCACCAACCTAGATAGATCCACTTGATCTCCTATCACCAACTCCCTACTATCACAAAGAGACCGAGCATCCTCATGAAGCTCTTGAAAACCCAGTCCCAGCCGGTGCAGCCACTAGAGCCCTCTCAAAACTACTTCCCAAAATCGCTGTAAACTCCTCATATGTTGGACACATCTCGTCAAAGTGTGTACCAAACCAATAGACGTGAGTTTGTGGATCCCATAGGTGCAAATAGGCATCCAAAAAAGCTCGGTCAATAGGCAAACGTCTTAGTGTCACTAGGGAAGCGATACTGTACTAGCTTAAATTAAATTTCTCCACTTTTGTCAACCTCATAGTCCACCTTTGCACGCCATAACTTATGAATGGCTCCATTTTTAGGCAGAGTGTATGAAATTTGAGAAAATAGGGCCCTAGGGTGCAAAATGATAAATGTTTTGGATCCATAAATGAGGTATTTATGGGCCTCAATCCCAGTGACCAGAAGGCATCAACGATCAAGCCATAATTGGCACCGGTTTGCCTTAAAACTACACCATTTTGGCCTGGGTAAAGTGCCAAAATGACACCAATCTAGAGGCCACAGGCATCGATATCAGGTTGCACGGCGCAAACAGGCACACAAAAAAAAGAGGGAAGAAAAGGAGAAAAGCCAGGTAAAAAAATAGACATTGGCATATTAGGAATCGCATGTCATACATCATACATACTTATTTTGTTTAAGCTAACCATGATTTTTATATCAAATCATGAGGAGTTAGGGCAACCAGAGCCACCATTTCAGCAAACAGGGCATCTAGTGCCAAACCAGATGAAGTCAGGGTAGTCAATGCCGACAATTCAGTAAATTAGAGCAATCAATGCCAAACGCATCCAGAGCAGGCCTACTATTACTAATCTAGAAAACTAGGGTTGTCAGTGCCAAGTTTAATACCATTCCAGGGCAATCAATGCAAGACTCATGCATAACAGGGTAACCAATGCCACGCCAAACAGAAAACAAAGAGACCAGTGCCAAACTAATCCAGAACAAGGCAACCAGCACCAATCTAAAAAAACAGGATGGTCAGCGTAAATTTCAATACCATTCCAAGGCGATCAGCACTAGACTCGTACATAATAAGGCGACCAGCGCCAAACTAGATAAAAAAAAGAGCAACCAGCGCCACAACACCTAGAAAATAGGGAGACTAGTGCCAACTCAGACAAAGTAGGGCGACCAGTGCCAATCTAGAAAAAGACAGAGTGATCAATGCTAACCTAGACAAAAACACAGTGATCAGCACCAAACTCATCCAAAACTAGGGTAACAAGTGCCACCAACTCAAAAATCAGGGCGATCTGTGCCAAGTTCATTCATAAGATAGGGCGGTCAATGCCAAGTTCAGTACAATTCAAAGGCGATCAACACCAATTTGGTCAAGTAGGTCGACCGGTGTCAAGCCAGATAAAAATAGTGCAACCAGTGCCAAACCACTCAAAAATCAGGGCGATTAGCGCTAGGTTTATTTAGAAACCAAATAGGGCGATCAATGCCAAAAGCAAGTGCAAAACAGGCAAATCAGTGCAACATATGGGTAACCAAGTATTACTTTCAAGCAATTAGTGCAAGTCATACAAACTCAAGCATGAAGTGCAAACTGATAAAAAGAGCAACATAGACATGGTAAAATAATAATAGAAGTCAAATATTCTATTAATAAAAGCTTTAGTCAGGACTTTACAAAAGAAGGTGTTGTTATCAAAGTGATACCAGCTCAAAAATTGCTAGAAAAAGCTAAGTCCCTAAGGCTACATAAGCTCATACCACAGTTTATGTGAGTGGACCCATAGTCAATGCGAGTGGCATGAGCAAACGTCTGAAGTCTCATCGATGCCTCAACTCATCCCGCAATGTCTGGACTTAGTCCTCTAGAAAGCTCTCACAGGTTAGGGCCTCAATCAACACCCCTCACAGTTGACCCACTAGGAGAGTAGTCCCCTCACATCAGTTAGGAGGAGGCTGCACAAGCAAAGTATGCATTAAAAAATGTGTACTGGAATGCCTCTCAAATAGACTGGGCAATGGTCAAGGACTTCCTCCGGCAACATGATAGAGGCCATGCCATGGCGAGTGAGGTATCTCACCCACTGTATCTCTATGCTAAGGAAGTTAGGTACTGCAACAGTTGGCCTTTGATGATTGGCATCAGGCCTCGACATTGATGCCGGACCTCATTCTTGCTCTACTTCACGAGTCAGCATAGGCTGAGAGCCATTCACGCTCCTTTCAGACTCATTTACCAGAGAATAAGGAGTAAGTGGAGGATTCAAAACCCATACTGCACAAAAATCTTTAGAAACTTCTAAGTAAGAGGGAGAAGGAAGCAAGTGAGGAGGTGTGACAAATGAGATCATCCCTCTTCCTTATTTATATAAAATAAGGAGGACAAGCCTTGCCCCTGCCTTAAAAAATAGACTTTTTAGGACTAATTTGAACTCTGATCAACAGACAGTTGCAGTCAAAGCATCCATAAGGGAATTCCAAATTTGGTCGTACATTCTAATCTGACAGACAATTATAGACAAACCCCAAAAAACCAGATAAACCGGACTGACTCTAGAAAAATTTCATCAAAATCAGACGAGACACATAGGATATTCCCGAAAATGTCACAGACCTCCAAGTATGGTTTTCAGACCATATTTACTTTCACAAGTGTTGAAATCACAGTTCGAAAGACTAGACCTTGATCAGCTTTGATCTCTCGGAGGGGGCAAACTATTGACCATGATTTTAGCACTAAGATCTAAGAAATTCCGCCATGATTCCAGCATCAACTCGATCGGACATTATTTTTGCCTTAAACAGACTCCCAAAATCTCGAAAGCCCTAAAACCAAAGGAAAAGGGCATACTAGTCAATTGCCCTGATCGACACCGTCTAGCTAAGCAATGGCATCAATCATCCCAGGTGGTAGCATAGACTAGGCTACCTTTAGGATCCCCGTCGGTGCTAAAAGAGGGGTTTTATGCACCATTTTAGGGGTGGCCGGCGCCGACCAGGCTGGCTCCGCCACACCTTTCGCATATAAAAGGCACACTCCACCTCCACTTTTTCTCACCTCTTGTTGCTTGATCAAACACTTCTCAAGCATCAACGGCTCTCATTCTCTCTTATACGGTTCTATCACCAAAGTGTCTGACTTTGCTCATCTTCCATAGTTGAGTTTAATGCCTGACTCGACTCTCAAAAGTTGATTCTTTCGACTTTCACTTACACTTTGACTTTCCTTAGGCCAAAGCTACTAGTTAGGTGATTAATCATTAATCGAATCTAGCGATTGATTAGTAATTCATCATTTAATAATATTATATAAGACTAATATACGTATCTTCATGCCATACCTTAACTTGTATTCGGAGGAAGACTCGACCTCCTTAGTCGACAACACACCATGGAGTTGTGTTCAGGCCACGTCACGGGGGTATAATTACTAATTCAGACTTTGTCAATTAAGCCCGGTCCATCTAATACCTTATCAACTATTAAGCCCGGTCCAGTCGGCACTATGCATCTCTAAGCCCGGTCCATCCGGCAAAGTAAGCCTAGTCCAACTGGTAAAATAAGAAAAAACCGATTTTCAAAATAAAGCCTGAAATCAATCGGCACATGAGTAAGCCATTCTAAAAGTGGCACCTTCAAAACCCTATTATCCTAATCGATGGTAGAACTTCGTGTGCCATGATCCTCATACAAACGAGTCATGAAGGCATACATACGAATTCACAAAGGCATAGATACGAATTCAGCCTAAGTAGTGGGCCCTCGACCGAACTGACCAATCGAGACTTAGGGGAACGTGTTGCATGACCTAGAACTCCTCGATAACATTGCTAGAGTTGGGCTCCCTTTTGAAATACACTCTTTTATATCTGCTTACTTTTAATGCACTATATTTCTAATATTGAATGGAATATGAGTATGCCCATGCACTGATAATCCGAAATTCATGCAAAACAATAATTTAGATTTTCAACTTGAACCCAAACTTTCAATCCATGCAAAGGAATCGAGAACCTAGTCCCCAACCTAATGATTCAAGGCTAGTGCTTTTATCCATTGTGGCACACATAAAGGACTCAATCACAGAGTTTTTACCTTATATTTTCCCTAAAAACAAAAATAAAGTAAGGTCACACACCACACAAAGTGCTCCAAAAAGCCAACCAGACACCACTTAAGTGTTAAATAGAGGCTCAAAACTGGAAAAATTGATAATCAGACAAATTAGCCGCATACAGGGCTTAGTCGAAAAAATGAACAGGGAAAGGACCACAGTGTGAACACTCAATTTTTTCAGGCTCAAAAGCCTATTTTCCCGGACTGCAAACAGCCCGGCGGGACCAAAGGCCATTTTGGAAATGCATCGAAAGTATGCCAACATGGTACTTGAACCCAGGCCGGGCATGATCCCGCCCAAGCAGGGCGGTCACGCCCGCCCTGCGGGCGGTCACGTCCGCCCTGGAAGGGCGGAACCGCCC